>JAFMSR010002470.1:0-23999 GCA_022818135.1 Saxidomus purpurata
GATGAATGGATCAATGCCATAAATGATAAATCCTATGTTGGAGCTGTCTTTCAATATTTAACTAAAGCGTTTGATCTAGTAAATCACTCTCTATTGTTAGAAAAACTCAAACTGTAAAATGTTAGCGAATCCTGTCTAAATTGGTTTAGTTTATACTTTAACAACCGCTTACAAAGAGTATGCATCTCAGGTCAACTTTCCTCTGCTAAAACTGTAACAGCAGGAGTACCTCAAGGTTCCATTCTCGAGCCAATCCTATTTATATTATATATTAACAAGAAAAACTGTGATACTATGTATCAACCTTTGAGGTAGGGACGTGGGATTTGCACACGATACATCGTCTTGATGTGCTAAATATCTTTGCCAAGTTGTTTTAAAATCCTTAAATGCATGACAAAGTTGCAGTCCGGACATGAATGTATGTATATATACAGGATTCCATTACCTATAATCCCTAAGTGTGACCTTGACCTTTGAGGTAGGGAAGTGGGTCTTGCACGCAACATGTCGTCTTGATGTGCTTAACATTTGTGCTAAGTTATTTTAAAATCCTTGAATGCATGACAAAGTTACAGCCCAGACATGAAAAATTGTAAGGACAGACAGACGTAGTAACATAATGGATCCACATTACTCATTACCAGAGGATACCGACATGTTTGACCAATATCGGTTTTTATACTGGCCAAACAATAAAAACTTTTCACTACTTATTAAACGTTTACATAAGCATATAAAATAATTTGATGTTTACATGGATAAAAGATAGAAATATCAACTTTTTTTACACTTTTAAAGCTACACAATGAACAGTGGTATAACTGGGCATTTCTACATGCCGAATAACTAATCTCTAGGTCTTGTGGTTTCAGAGAAAAAGACTTTTAAAGTTTTTCCTATATAAGCCTATGTAAAACCAAGTGACCCCTGGGCAGGGTCAATTTTGACCCAGGGGTCAGAATTTGAACAATCTTGGTAGAGGTGCACTAGACAATGCCACATGCTTAATATCTAAGCTCTCAGCCTTGCGGTTTTAGAGAAGATTTTTATTAGTTTTTCCTATTTGTTGCCATAGCAACCAGAGCTCTGCATGGAATGGAATTCTTTGAACAACTTTGATAGAGCTTCATGCAAGGAACATCCCTGCAAAGTTTAATCAACATTGGCCCAGTGGTTTCAGAGATGTCGTTTGAAGGAAATGATGGACGGACGGACGACAGACGCAATGCGATCCTAATAGCTCACTCTGGCACTTTGTGTCAGGTGAGCTAAAAAGCAATACTTGTTTATAAATCCATCAATAATCAATCACCTGAATATCTCTCTGAAAAATTTAACCATAAAGAACCATCTAAACATGAACTAAGATCATCAGGGAACAATGAACTTAAAGTACCAAAACCAAGAATGAAATTTTTTCGCAAATCCTTACAATACTCAGGATCCCTAATCTGGAATAGCATACCAAACACTATATATGTTCTTCAGACACATTGATACAATTCAAGAAGTCTTATATTCAATGGCATTTTTCTCAACATAATAAATTGGTATTAATGCTGTCTCAGACAACACTGTAAATAATTATTACAAATGATTTTGTTTCTTTGTTTATTGTGCACAGATAAAATTTGTCTTTATTCTTGTTTTGTCTTACTGTATAATTTTTGCTTGAACATTTATCTAAATGCAAAATAATGCTCTTGTCATTTACTTTAACATTATGCCTTATCAAATCGTAATAATTTGTATGTCTTTGTTAATGTTATAATTGTTGTTGTATATAATATACATGTCTGTTTGTAAGTATGTTAAGGGTGGAGCACATTCTAAATTGGTTTAGCCAAATGTTGTAATCCACTATATAAATAAAGTCGTTATTATTACTTTGACTATTATTATAAGCCATTTTATGACCAAGCTTCAAGATCAAAAATAAGTAAAGTAAGTCCAATCTCATGAAACTGTCATCATTGGTACTGAACATGATCTACTGAGTATGACCCAAAACAGCTAAAAATGGACAAGAGGATCTCTGACACACCTAATACAGCTAATATTGAGAGATTGTTTTGTTGGGGTAAACATGTAAATCATCTTGTCTTAATAGTCATTATTTTCAATAGGCCTTGGCCTTCAATATATATAATAATAGCATGTTATCCTTTCGACCGTAACATCATCGCTACTCTTTACAGGTGAAAATACCTGTATAATCACGTGACCTAGCCATATAAAGCAGTCACATTGCCCGTGCAAAATCATAGTTATTCTAGCGACCGTCGCTACAAGACTGTTCAGTCGAGGTTGGTAAGTTTTTTCTGTCTACTGCCACGTGTTGTA
Organism: Saxidomus purpurata; assembly: GCA_022818135.1. Lineage (NCBI taxonomy): Eukaryota > Metazoa > Mollusca > Bivalvia > Venerida > Veneridae > Saxidomus > Saxidomus purpurata. The sequence goes on from JAFMSR010002470.1 coordinate 2,347, forward strand.
TTTTGTACCACGTTTTCACTCTAACGTTGTTAGAGTTGAATGTTTGAATTTCTTCTCATTTATTTTGTGTTCTTTTGCACCTTGTTCTATTTATTTTATGCAGAAGTGCTTTTGAGTTCTCTTTTTATTTTAGTTTTGCACACTCTGTCCGCCTGTTCGAAAACTTCTGTGGTTTTTTGCTTGGTACCGCCTCTACTGTATTCAATGTCTGAACGGAAAAAGGGAAAGGACGATGTCCTTTCGTTGTTCGGAGACAGCTCCGAAGAGGATAAATCTTTTTCTGGCTTCGAGTCGGAAGATGCCTTTTCTCACAAAACTAAACCTAAGCCCAAAAGTGTGGTTAAATTAGTCTCGAAGAAAGATAAATCTAAAAATAACTCTAAGTCGGGAAAACCCCATACAGAGTCATGCGCAAATGCTTCTTCCGGGAATACTTCCGGTGCTAAAACGGGCAAGAAACAGGTTCAGGTAAATAACATTGTTGATTTAGATAACTTATCGCAAAACGATGTTTTTAAATTAAGACACGTGTTAGGCGTTGCCTCACATCAATATGGGAACGAAAATTGTAATACTGCTTCCCAAAACGTTGACACAGACCCGTTTTCCGGGCTGTATGATGATGAAAATGACGAGCCAAATACTTTGTTTACTGCACGTAAGGTTGACGAACAATTTGCTGATGCATTATTTGAACGTGATTCAAATTTTGATTCCTCTCAAAATTTACCTGGTTCAAATGACTCTGATATTTTCTCTCAAGATGACTGGGATATGCCGAAATTAAAAGCCCCAGAAAGGGGAGCAAATATAAGTGAATCCCTTGCCGGTTTGATTAACACGGCATGCACAAATCAATGCCAGGTCAATGAAATCATTGAGAAGTACAAGGTCCCAGCTAACTGTGACCAAATGTGTCCTCCAAAGGTTAATGAAGAAATTTGGAATGAACTAGCCAAACAAACAAGAGCTGTCACATGACAGCACGCTCGACTATTCGAAAGGTTGTTGGTAAAATGGGTTTTTCTGTCAAAGAACAGGAGTATTGTGTAATTGTCTGTAAGAATTAAGGTCAAAGATATGAAACTTGTTCAAAGACCTTTGTAAATGTACATTACATTCAAAGCCTTACTCTGGATTCTGTAAGCCAAGTGGAGGGAGGAGGGGATAATTTCAAAGAAATACATAACCTTGTAAATTTGATCATGAATAACTCTGTAACTTTTCAAAATTGAAATGTATAGAATTAAAAAAGCATGACCGCTGCATGCTGCATAATTATTCTATGACATTTCAAAAGAAAGCCATTTCGAGTATTTCCATGTTAGTCTGGTAAAAACTGTGACAAAATTCTAAGTTAAAAGGGGCATAAATGTCAAAAATCAAAAACATTGGTGAAGATGTTGACAGTAAACATACATTTTAAGTCCATAAAAAAAAATTAAAGTTAAAAAGGGGCATAAATCTGTCAAAAATCAAAACAGAGTTATGGGGATTGTTTCCTCAGATGTAGATGTTGATGGTAGACACATACTTTGAGTTTCAAGTCAATACCTTTGATAGTATTCAAAACATTTGACTTTATAAAATCTTTTACCAAATATTCTAAGTTAAAAAGGGGCATAAATCTGTCAAAAATCAAAACAGAGTTAAGGGGATTGTTTCCTCAGGTGTAGATGTTGATTGTAGACACATGCTTTGAGTTTCAAGACAATACCTTTGATAATTTGCAAGATATTTGAATTTATAAAAAACTTTAACCAAAAATTCTAAGTTAAAAAGGGGCATAAATCTGTCAAAAATCAAAACAGAGTTATGGGGATTGTTTCCTCAGGTGTAGATGTTGATGGTAAACAAACAGTTTGAGTTTCAAGTCAATACCTTTGATAGTATTCAGGATATTTGACTTTATTAAAAACTTTAACCAAAAATTCTAAGTTAAAAAGGGGCATAAATCTGTCAAAAATCAAAACAGAGTTATGAGGATTGTTTCCTCAGGTGTAGATGTTGATGGTAAAGATAAATTTTGAGTTTCAAGTCAATACCTTTGATAATATGCAAGATATTTGAATTTATAAAAAACTTTAACCAAAAATTCTAAGTTAAAAAGGGGCATAAATCTGTCAAAAATCAAAACAGAGTTATGGGGATTGTTTCCTCAGGTGTAGATGTTGATGGTAAAGATATATTTTGAGTTTCAAGTCAATACCTTTGATAGTATTCAAGATATTTGACTTCATTAAAAACTTTAACCAACGCAGACGCCGACGCCGGGGCGAGTGCAATAGTCTCCTTATTCTTCGAATAGTCGAGCTAAAAAGAGTTCAAATTACAGACAAATCCTTAAGGGATATTCAAAATTTGGTTATGGCTGGTATTTCGGTTACAATGAATACCGGAATCTACTTCACTACCAAAATATACCGGAATCGGTTTTCGATTACCGGAATCGACTTAATACAGGCGTTGTATCTAATTAATTGTATTAAATACATGTAAATATGATAGAATGTATGATATTTGACTCGTATGCAAAGTTTTAGAAAATAATATTAAGCCAAAAATGACTTTGGGAGAGTTTTTTATTTTATAGTTAAATATGTTACAATCGGTGTTCATAACATTTGTGAACCTGTGAGAATCACAATTATACCTCAAATATAACTTTTGAACGCTACATTTTTGAAGAAATGCTATGAAATATTAATATTTTACATGTCATAAGCTAATACAGCATTTTGACTGTAACTAAAAATTGTACCATTATTTTTTTTCTTAGTTATGCTTGAGCTATTTAATTGGCGTGATGATTGTGTGAAATGTTAACATATTGAAATGTTTTACTTAATATCTGATATATGAAAAAAATCTATATATTTATCAAAGAATTGCGTTATCTGTTTCATCCATTTGGCATATCCCTCAAAATATTTAATTTGAAGCCCTAGCACTGCACAACCAAAGTCTTGTACTATTCACGTGCAATCTTTTAAATGGGACAGAAATTGTTATTACTCAGACTTATGTATGAAAGAGACGATTATAAATATCAAAATACAAACAAATATGATTGCCGATTAATGTTTTTTAAGTAGCCGCTGAACGAAATTGACATTTGCACGTGCCATCTTTTGATTGACATATATGTAAAGGCGGTGAAATTAGACGTGAGAAAACATTAAGAATTATAAAAGCTGAACTTTATCCATCACATTACAAACAATTTGCACACACTTTCATTCAACTACAAACATTTATAATTACCGTATGACGGCTCCTTTAAGGAACCGTAGAATCAAAGTCTTGTATTTAGCACGAGATGAAGTTTCCCGTAATTGCTTTTACTCCAAATACTTGGAATTGTCATCAAATGGTATATAACATACGATTTTTTCATTGTAAATCATGCTTCTTTGCATAACCATGGCGTTTCCATGTATTGTCTGTACCAATGAATGTGAAAATGATACAATTCAATGTGCTAATTGCAAAAATTGGGTTCATGCACAATGTGCAAATCTTAATGAATCAGACTTGAAATCTTGGTCACAAATCAGTTTAAATTATTTGTGTAAGTGTTGTGCTTTCAAAGGATTGGATTATGACTGCAGTTCAGCATTGTCAAGGTAAGCGATTTATCAAACTGACATGTATACATATATTATAATTGATATTGCAATTATGTAATTGACTTTATGTAATAGTTTATTGTATTAGGCTCATTTCATGGAAGGCCTGAAATAACAAAGATAGTTGAGATTACGACCTTTCTTTGGTTTATTTTTAACAGCTAAGTTTATACCATGAACTTGCATTATTAGATTTAATTATTATAGCCAGTAAACTGTGTATGAATGAATGAAAATTGGTCACATCTCAGTTGCCTTTCTTCGTTATTATAGGTCTTTCTCAGAAAACGTTAACTAGGGAAAGGGTGTCTTAAAGGCAGACCGTATTAAATGCTTTTGGAAATCTTTTAAAGTCCCAGCACCACTTACATATATAGATTGAGAAATGATATAGACAGAACCAAGCTGTTTCCTTTTATTTATCACATCAGTTCTTGCCCCGATTTAATGAAAATACTTAAGTAATTGCTCAGCTTAGTACGTTATTTGAAAGTCTATTTGTTACTAGAATTTAGGATATTACTTGTTATTAACGATAATGTATTTCTTAAGGAAATTAACATGCTGAAAGAATGAAATGATGTATAATACTAACTTGCCTGCTGCACAGTAAATGGACCAATTTTTTACAAATGCATGTAATGCCAAGAAGTAAAATCATTATAAGTTTTATACAAAAAGTACATTTTTTGATCAATATTGTCCGAAATGTGCAGATGGGAGTATCTTGTTCAAGGGTAACTGTTTTTGGCGGTAACGAGGCTCTGCCATCTGCACGTGCAGCCAGCGATATATTCTTTTTCTTGCATACCAGTTTCTAATAATAGAAGAAAAAAAAATTGTTGATTGTTATGTATGATGTGTTATTTGGTATATGATAAATTATTGAATGTTTCGTTGAATATTGTATGTTTTGTGAATAAATTTAAAAGAATATTTTTTGTATTTATTTTATATTTCATTTATTTATTTATTCACATACACTCAGCTTAGGACCTGTAAAATGTTATTATTTCAGAATCATTTTATTTCAAAATCATTTCTTCAAAAATGTAACGTTCAAAATAGTTATACTCCATCAACTATATACATACCTTTGAGGTATAATTGTGATTCTCACAGGTTCGCAGATGTTATGAACACCGATTGTAACATATTTAACTATAATATAAAAAACTCTCCCAAAGTCATTTTTGGCTTAATATTATTTTCTAAAACTTTGCATACGAGTCAAATATCATACATTCTATCATATTTACATGTATTTAATACACTTAATTAGATACAACGCCTGTATTAAGTCGATTCCGGTAATCGAAAACCGATTCGGTATATTTCGGTAGTGAAGTCGATTCCGGTATTCACTGTAACCCCTGGTATTTTGCCAATTTTACAATTGGCTAAGGCATGTAAGCCTTTTATTGCAAAGGCCCCAGAGGTTAAGTCTTGCTTAGCAGATGCGTTGACAATTTTTGGGCAAGTACAATTTAATCTTAGTGCTAGAAGACGATATTTGCTCAGACCTTTTTTGAAGCCAAGATATGCAGGTATTTGCAATATAAACACTCCCATCACCTCTTTTCTCTTCGGAGATGACGTTTCTAAAGCAATAAAGAGATGTGATACAGGTATCAGAATTGGGAAATACTATCCTCAGAGTAAAAATAATTTTAGGGGATACAGTTTCAATCGAGGTTATGTACCAGGCAATTACCGAGGTTTTGGACCTATGCGTTCTAGAGGCAGATCAGCCATGTTCAGATCTCGACCATATGGGGTCGCACAGAATGATAGATACGGTCAGTTTGGCTATCAACATCAGTTGCAGACCAGATCAAGGAGAGGCACTCCTACAGCAACAGTGACATCCCCAAACTAGCCGATCACACCTTTAAAACAAAGGTGAGTAATTCTCAAAAACTGATCAATTCCTTTAGAGAATGGAAAGCATTAACAAGAGACTTATGGGTCTTAGAGGCTGTACAAGGTTATAAGATTGTATTTGATGAAATACCCATGCAAACGTCATATCCTAATCAAATTAATTTCAATAAAGATGAAGAAAATTTAGTAGACCAAGAAGTCAAATCTTTAATCAAAGAAGGTGCAATTTTTCCATGTAAGAAACAAAATGGTGATTTTATATCAAATATTTTTCTAGTTCCTAAGCCAAATGGAAAATTTAGACCAGTTATTAATTTAAAGCATCTTAACAAATACGTACATTACGAGCATTTCAAACAAGAAACATTTCCATTTGTTTTGGATTTAATACAGAAAAATGATTTTTTCACATCCTTGGACTTAAAATCTGCTTATTTCTCAATTCCGATCCATCCAGAAAATCAGAAATACTTGAAATTCATATGGAAAGGGAGCTTACTTTGCTTTAGTTGTCTCCCCTTTGGACTTTCTTCGGCACCTTTTGTGTTTACCAAAATTCTTAAGCCAGTCTATGCCTTTTTCAGACAACTGGGAATAAGGTGTTCTTATTATATTGATGACTCTATCAATATGAATCAAGATAGACGCAAATGTCAACAAGACTGTGATGCAATGTATGATAAATTGCAGTGTTTAGGATTTGTTGTTAATGATGAAAAATCAGTTGTCATACCAACACAAAAAATCAAGTTCTTTGGATATTTGCTCGATTCAGTTTTATTTATGGTTTTTTTACCAGATGATAAAGTTGAGAAGATTTCCAAGCTAGCTTCAAATTTATTAATACAAGATATTGTTAAAATCAGAGATCTAGCCTCTTTCATAGGCCTTTTGATTAATGCTTTTCATCCCATCCTTGAGGCTCCATTACATTACAGAAGCCTTGAACGTTTGAAAGTAGATGGTTTAGATCAGTATGGTGATTACAAAGCTTTGATAAAACTTTCCGAAGAAGCGTTCATTGAAATAAAATGGTGGCTTAATAATGTTAGAATAAAAAATGGTAAGAAAATTAGACAAGAGCCTATTTCATCATGGATACAATGTGATGCGTCCAACTGTGGTTGGGGAGCATATCAAGTTAAATCTTCACAAAGCATTGGTAGCAGATGGAATTCATCTGAATCAGCCAATCATATCAATTACCTTGAGCTACTGGCTATTTTCTTTGCCTTAAAGTCTTTTTATTCTAAGGTAAGGGACATTCATGTAGGGGTTCAGTCGGACAATACAACTGCAATTGCCTACATCAATAAAATGGGCGGCATGTGCTCAATTCCAATGGATATCTTAGCTAAGAAGATTTGGCAATGGTGCTTAGAAAGAAACATTTTTGTCACAGCTTTTCATCTGCCAGGTTCATCTAATATTCAAACAGATTTTGCCTCTCGCCATTTTTCTGATACAACTGAATGGATGTTGAAAAAAGATATCTTTATTAGACTAACAAAACATTTCTTACAACCGAATGTAGATTTGTTTGCTTCCAGACTAAATACACGATTACATTGTTATGTGTCATGGATGCCTGATCCAGAGGCATGGGCAGTGAATGCTTTTTCCTTAAACTGGAAAGAATTTACTCCATACATTTTTCCGCCTTTCAAGCTATTGAGCAAGGTTCTGAATAAAATAAAAGATGACAGGGTAGATAGAGCACTTCTTGTTTGTCCCTTTTGGACAAATCAGACTTGGTTCCCATTGTTTTTACATAGTCTAATTTCTTTCCCAGTTAGATTGCCCAGACATACAGACTTACTGAGCCTACCACACGATGCGAGCCTCCATCCACTTGGAAAACAACTCCAGATGATTGGAGCAGTTGTATCAGGAAACAACTCAAGAATCGAGGAATTCCACAAGGAGCTATTGACATTATCTTCATCAGTTGGCGTGCAGGGACAAGAAAGCAATATCAGTCAGCTTGGAAAAAGTGGAGTTTGTGGTGTAATTTTAGGAACTGTAATCCGGTTTCACCAGCTGAAACAGATAGTGTCTTACTTATTTTTTCTTAAGAATTTAAACAAATCATATAGTGTGATTTCCACGCACAAAGCTGTGTTATTTGAAACATTTAAACTTATTCATCAGGACTGGAATTTTACTTCTCACATTGTTACGCGTTTGATGAAAGGATTGTTTGTAAACAATCCTCCAAAACCAAGGTATAACTTTACTTGGGATGTTTCCAAAGTGCTAAATCTCATCTCTCAGTGGATGCCATTGAAGTCTTTATCTTTAAAGATTCTAACTTTTAAATTAGTAACTCTGTTAGCATTGTGTACAGCAGCTCGTGCTCAGACTTTGAAGGCGCTGCAGAAGACAATCTTTGTTTTAAAGGTGACAAGGTGGTTTGTTTTTGTGGGGATAGACTCAAATGCTCTAAAGCTGGAACCCCATTTACATTTGAACTGAAGTGTTTTGAAAAAGTTGAATTGTGTCCAGTAAGGACATTGACTTATTATTTGAAACGTACAAAATCCTTAAGAAAGGATAATCAGCTACTTATATCTTTTGTCACTTTTAAGGCTGTTACTACAAGTTCTATTGCTAGGTGGCTGAAAGCTGTACTTAGTCAAGCAGGGATTGATGTAAATGTATACAAAGCTCATTCTTTCAGAGCTGCATCTTCATCTGCTGCTTTAAGAGCAGGGTGTAAGCTGTCTGATGTATTAAAAACTGCTGACTGGTCTTCGGCAAAGAATTTTCATAAGTTTTACTTCAGGGAAGTTGAACAAGATAGTACAAATTTTGGAAGTTCTGTCTTAAACTGTGGAAATGATGTGTAATTTGATTGTGTATTTCTACATTCTAGATGATGAGCTTCTTGCATCTATGACATGAATTATTGATCAGTGACAGTATATGTTATGGCTATTGTGTATTAAATTCTGATTGAATTTCATTCTGTTCATGTTGTCTCTTTAAAGATGCTATTATTATATATATTGAAGGCCAAGGCCTATTGAAAATAATGGAGACCCCATCCAAGCACTTGTTGTGAAGGATGGGGGTCATTATTGGAAATAGGCCGGAGGCCGAAATATATATCAACCCTCCCACTTTTATTGAATTTTACTTTTCTTGGAATATTGTACACCCTTCCCTGATTCCTTGATAGCCAACATGAACCTTTAAAACTATGATTTTGCACGGGCAATGTGACTGCTTTATATGGCTAGGTCACGTGATTATACAGGTATTTTCACCTGTAAAGAGTAGCGATGATGTTACGGTCGAAAGGATAACATGCTATTATTATATATATTTCGGCCTCCGGCCTATTTCCAATAATGACCCCCATCCTTCACAACAAGTGCTTGGATGGGGTCTCCATTTTTATATGCTATTTTTCAGTTTGACTACTTCCAATATGACCTACAATGAAAGGAGCGTTTGACGGGATGTAGAATCTACATTGATGCAGTATCTACATCCTGCCAAGGTGCTCCTTTGACTAAAGGCTAAACTTCCAATTGGATGATAAAAAATGAAGAGAGCACATAAAAACTTCTCTATCTAAAAAAGAAATAAAAGTCTTACGGATAATTAGCCTGATAACCCTGTTTTGTTGTTTGGCAATTCTCTGAAATGAATAAATATACATTGATGATTTAGTTGACAACAACAACAATATATTAGTTATTACTCTGATAATAAGATTCCTTTCACTTTAGAGTTTCAGGTCCAATCTCTTCATCAAATTTGCCAAAAATTTCCTTACCATAATGAAGACTTATCAACTATCCTGATAAATAAGAACTAGGTAAAAAAAATTGTGTTTCGGGCAACCCGACCCTACCTGGCGAGCCCCGCCTCCTCCCTCAAGGTTTTTTTTCCAAAAAAAATTTCCAAATTTTTTTTTTTAATCTGTCCCTACCCTTCCTCGCATTCTTGGGACACAGAATTTTTTTTTCCAACCGTAGAATTTTTTTCGGTTGAGAAACAAAAAAAACTTTGCGCCTACCCTACCTAGAATTTTTGGGACCGTTGCCCTAAACACAGATATTTGTTTTTTTGGCCCTAGTTAGATAGCTATTTAACTCTATTAAAAGAATGTTTTAAATTTACTTTCTATAAAAACACAATTGCAAAAATTTTCTATTAACATCTACGATTGGAAGTGCAATGTGAATGTTAGCTACTATACATGTAAGAAAATTTTGAATGCAAAACTGTTATGCAAACATTACTGTCCTTTTATGCATTTTGTCATTTATTCTTAAATTAAATTATTATCTCATCATCTGACTTGAACTGAGGACTGGGAATACGAAATACAATATTGACTGTGGTCATTAAGTGCAGCAGAGCAGAACTATTTGACCATCCAAGGAACAATCATGTGAAATTTGGTTGAAATTGGTCCAGTGATTAAAGTGACATTATGTGCATTTTTTTCAAGTAAAAATCCAGCTGAAAATGGTGTGTATACAAAAGCATAGAGGAAATAATAGCTTTTAACCCAATACACAACAAACTTTTCCCGCTACCAGTATGAAAAAATAACTTTCCAAATATTGATTTTCTTATTTGACTGGGAGAGTCAATTTAAGAAAAGAGCAACTGCATGCAGGAGTTGCTTCCCTTCCACTGTCAAAATCTCTACCAACATCAAAAACGACACAATCAACTATCATTTTATCTGTCCGTTTTTTTTATATCTAAAGCACCAACTTCAAATTCTAATGCGGCATAATCATTAATTTAACGCATTTAAATGCACAGTAACCAAAAATTGCTTTTATAAAACTATCACCAAAAATACACTATGTGCAGTAAGATGAGCATAATGTCACTTTAAGGAACAGATGCTGTTTAAATGTTTTTTCTATTTCTATTAGGGATGGCAACGAGTACCTGGTTAATAGGTTACTCAATCGAACATCCTATTACTCAGTCAGCAGAACGTTAATAGAGTACTCGAATAAAATGTATTAAAAATTGCAAAAATCACCAATTAAAAATTGCAAAAGTCACCTCGTACATAAAGTCATTAATCATCGCTATTTTATTCCTCCATTTAATAGTCTTAACTTGTCATTATTCTAATTCGGCATTGTTATCCAAACGTGCCAGGTGATGTGCGAAAGTTCTATTGTTTAATCCACTAAGTACATGCAATATACAAGTTGACAAGTTTGACATGCAGTTATTGCTATGATTCTATGATCTCAACAGATAAAAAAGTTAATCATTTTCTTAAATCGTCTATATAGAATTTAGCGGTCTTTCAAAGACTACACTCGGTCATAAGACAATACTATCGGTACCGAGGCTAAACAAATCCAATCAGTCGGTCAGTTTCAAAGTCTCTTTTCAAAATATCTCAAGAATCTGTATTAAAGTCAAATTTGAAATATGCCTCCGTCGAAATCGTCTGCCTGGAAGTACTTCAAACAGTTCAAAACAAAGTCAAAAATAGTCCATTCATCTATTATATTTTGATCATGTGAATGATCGTTTTCAAAGTACTGAAGTACTTCATCGGAAGAAGGACCGATTACTGGAATTTCAAATTTGGTACACGTTGCCATCCCTAATTTCTATGTACGGTGGTCATTATGTGCTGTGGAGCAGAGCCATTTGAACAATTTCAAATGGTAGAGGACCATCCAAGGAACAATTCTGTGAAGTTTGGTCCAGTGGTTGAAGTCCCAGGGGCACAATTACAAGAAGCTCTTCTGGGACTTTAAGGAGGAGACTTCGTTTGAAGGAATTGTTGACCATGATGATGGACATCAAGCAATCACAATAGCTCAGCCTGGCACTTTGTGCCAGATGAGCTAACAGTAAAGCATTATCAAATATCAACAATTTGAATTTTTAAAATTCTACCTACTCTTCCATTCTAAAAGAGCATTCTTTGACAGAATGTGATACACAGGAGCTGGCTCTTCTCCTAGTAAATCTTCTCCTTTCAAAAAGCTTTCTTGAAAACTCAACACTAGAACTGAAACAATGTTAAAACATTTTGACAGACAATTTAGTTAAGGGAACACTGTGCTTTGAAGTTTAACAGATCTCTTTGGTATTATTCATGTAGAACTTATGTGCAATATTTCTATTTTTTTAATAACTGCATAATTAACACAGTCATATACATATATTTTACAGCAGTTTACCTAAAAATGCATTTAGTTTGTGTCACATTGTTTATTACTAAAAGGCAAATAAAGTTACTGGTCTCTTCGAGTGATCAAAGAAAAGGTCTCTGAGTGTGAAGTAGGGATGTGTAGGTTTGTCGAAGAATATAATGTTTAACAGTGAAAACATGTAGAAACCAAATTTCTGAAGAAAACAGTGGATCTGAGATTGGCCTGTTTGTAAGCTACAAGAAAATGAAGCCTTCCACATGCAGTAAAGAGTGTTCTACGCATCACCTGTATTTGATTTCCAGTGCTAAGATCATGCGCTCAACACATCATCTGGATGAGGTACACATTTGCCCAGAGTTTCATTCAAATCCAGTTAAAGAGATACTGAGCAGACACAAATTCAAGACTCAAATCTTTTACCTTAACTTGTGTCCTTGACCTTGAGCCCTAGGAACCAGATCATGGGTTCTACATATTGTCTCAATGAGGTGATCATTTGACAAGATCAAATCCTTCAAAGAGTTTAGGAGATTCTGAGCTGACAGACTCAAATCTTTGACCGTTAAGTTGTGACCCTGACCTTGAGCCAACTCACATGATCATGGGCTATGCACATTAACTTGATGAGGTAAACATCTGACCACAGTTTTATCAAAATCCTTCAAAGGGTTATGGAGATATGGAGCGCACAAGAAATTAAAGACTCAAACCTTTGACCTTAAGTTGTTACCTTGGTTCTGCTCATTGTCTTGAAATGGTAAACATCTGATCTGAGTTTCAGCAAAAGCCTTCAAGGGGTTAAGGAGATATGGACTGGACAGGAAATGTTAGACTCAAACATTTGATCTTAAGTTGTGACCTTGACATTTAGTCAGCGTGACCAGCTCATGGGTTCTGCACATAGTCTTGATGAGTTGAACATTTGACCCCCCACCCCGAGTCAAAATTCTTCAAGGTGTAAGGAGATACTTAGCGGACAAGAAATGAAGGATGGATAGCAGCGGGGATAAAAAAACGCTACGTTATTAATCTCTGCACCTTAACAGAACTGAAAGGGTTTAGACCAATGAGTAACAAAATGTTTAAATTATTTTTTAGTCATTAATAGATGTTTTGAGTGTTTTTGTAAATGTACAAAACAGACTTGAATTTGCTGTGTTTTCAATTGTGGGCCTAATAAATATATTACAAGTGACAGGAAATTGTCACAAAACCAGGTTTTCATTTTCCAGTCTGCTGGCCGAGCACAAATCGAGGGTTGCCCGCAAAACTGTTGTAACTGTGTTTTTATAAATTTTTCAGGAGAAGCTTAAAACTTCCTTATTTAAAAGAAAGCAATGTTTTGGCAACATGCTTTGGACATGTGTGTTGAAATTACATTACTTTTAAAACAATTTTCTATTTTTCTATGTAGTCTTGTTATAACTTGTTTTATTTAATAAGATTGTACTTACTGCTGTATTGCAGGACATTTCAGATTTAAACATGTGTATTTGTACTGCAATATAGTTGTAACTAGACTTACTGCTCTTTTGCAGAAATATCTAGATCATCTATAGATATTCGACCTTTCTGCAAAACTGTTGTAACTTGACTTACAACTCTTTTGCAGGAAGTTTTCAACAGTAAAAATATAGTAAGACATGCAAAGTACAACAGTTACTGCCTTTTGCAATTTGAAGAAAATTGGAAGGTGATGATTTTGTATCATTTATTGGAGTAATTAACTGGTGAACAAATGGTCAGAACAATATTTTACAAAATATATATGCATTAAAGTTAGTTTTATAGTCAGCTCTGTTATATTCAGGTTCCTGAAATGTTTTTTTATTTTTAGTTTCTGAATTATACATGTATACAGAGCAAGGTTAAACAGTTTCCACACTTCCAGTTAAGACAAACCTAACATTAAAACATATACTTTTTGAGAGAGCAATACAATATAAAATAACCATTTTATGTTTTATACATTGATAATCAGTCTGTTATAATATGCTAAAGGCTATGACCAAGCCAAAACACTTATTTTCACCAATACCTGGGTGATTTTGGCTTTTTACATTAATTTAAGTTACAATTACATTATGTATATGAGAAACCCCACAAAAAAGCGAAACTACTTACTAGAAAAATTTACATTTGACAACACAATTTTTTATACCCGGTACCTTCAGATCAAGGAAGTTACTGGTATTCATACGTAATGTCTGAGATTAATATTTTGCTATCAGTAACATTAATAGATATTTAACTGTCACATTGAAACATTGCAAAAGGGGATAGTCTTCAAATTCATTATTTCTGTATGCATTAAATGAATACAGTTTATTTCTATTTCAATATGATACTTCACCGAAAAATATTACACTCTGTACTTGTTATCTTCAATTTTACATAACAAGCAAACAAGTACAAAAATGTATATTATATAGAATGCTTGCTGTTTATGTGACAGTAATTAAAAAACATATAAACTGTAATCAACGAAGGAATGCCAGTTTCCAGAGACTAAAGGTAGAGTTCCTCAAGACTATTCCTATGCTATTTCAATGTTCCAAGCAGGCACAAGAATAAGAAATCTTAAGGGCTGTTTTCAATTGTTAAATAATCACCATAAATGTGACTGGAAAGTTTGGTGTATAATTTGTCACCATCATCAAGAATCTGATTTCATGTAGAAGTATGATCCCATTTATGCAGGGTGATAATTCTGCAAAAAACATATTGCTGCAGCAGACTTTGCTAGCATTGTCTAACATGTCATTGAAAACAAGGGTCTCCTTGGTGGTTACTATGAAGCCTGTATTGCCATTACGTAGGCCATTTTTCTAAACCCAGGAAAAATGCAGCATAAACTTAGGTCTTAGATCAGTTAATGTGATATTACCCTTCAAAGTAAGTATCACAACTAAGCAACAGCTTATTGTGACTCATAGAGAAATTAATATTACCCCAAAGTTAAAACTACATAAAGTACATTGACTGAGTGTATCTGTATAACAGTTTGACTTCTGTCGAATATATGTGAATTTAATATAAAGAAAATAGACTATATCTGAGTCAACAAGAGCTGTCTGTAGGACAGAAGGCTGCACTTTTCTCGGTGCTATAAGCAAAACAAGAATCTGTGTATTTTCAAAGTGTAAACAAGGGCCATAAGTAGCAAAATATAGGAGAGATTGCCATGACGTCACACGGCAATTTAGATAAGATTGCTGTGGGCAATAACAGTTGTGTTTACAATGCTTGTGTATTGGAAAGGAATTTTTGAATTTTTATATCTTTTTTGCTATCCGAAGGATTTTTAAAATTCAAAAAGTTATGAAATGCTCTTGATACTCATATTTTTACATTGAAAGAGTTACTTACTCTCGCTTTCAGATGGGTGTCATGATGGGATATAATCATTTCAACTTCCAAAGTAATGTCTCAAAAAGTTATATCAATAAGTGGGACTCGTACGAAAAACTTAACCGAGATTCTAAGTTGAAAAAGGTCATAATTAAAAAGAAACCTTGACAGAGATATCCGCTCTTGCTGACATGTTGGGTCGTGATGGTTAACAAGGATTCCGAATTTTGAAGTAATATCTCAAATAAAAGATTGATACGAAACACTTAACTGAACTGTAAGTCAGAGTTACCTCTTCTTTTGCCTACAGAACAATTAAGTATTCTAAGTTTCACAGCTGCAATAACTCAAAAGTTTAAGTCTGGCCTTTACCCATATTTACCTCATATGTATTTTCTAAGTCAAAAAAGGGCCATAATGCTGACAAAAGCTATGTACTTTTTCTTTTCTGTTGATGGAGGTTATGATGGGAAATATGTACATGTATTGTAGGTTTTAAAGGAACGTTACATCTTTAACGATTTTGAAAAAAAAAGATGCAGGGCATTGCAAGTGAATGTTAAAGTTTTCATGGAGTCTCCAGTTTTTGGCCTGGGGACTGAAAGTCCCCAAGGCCTAAGTTAGTATACCACATTTCAAACCCTGCAAGAATTTTAGCCGTGCTATGTGCGAATAACAACTGTAAACATGCGCTATGTGAAAGTAGAGCAAGACAGACCAGATCAATCTTCTGTTTGAATGCCGCATATGATAAGAACATGTTACAAATAAAAATAGTACATAAAACTTCAAACGACTGCAGGAAGGTATATAGCTTACGGGCTGCATTACACATTTTTTTCTGTTTTAGAAATTAATGCGCTGTTAGCTGATTACGGAAGATAATCATATGCATATCACGGAAAAGTACGGATATTTACGGAAATTTACGAAAACGTCTAGGCTTCGATATAAGAGTTTGTAGTTTGATTTTCAAATTTCCGATGTTATTTCATTCAATTGACAACTTTGTTATATACGAACGATTACATATATATTTACCTAAAAATAAATGTCTCTAAAAAAAGATATAATTTACGATGCGTTCGGAGAAGGAACTAACGTGATCAAATTCACCCGTCATTTATCGAGGACGCTGCATGTCAAGGCCCAGTGAACGGTTTCACTGATTACAACTACAAGGTAACCCAGAATCATTTTTAGTTTTCTCTGTTATACACATTGTACAGTACTGTATTTATATTTCATTGCTGGTATTGCTTTGTTTATTTCTGTTTCATGGTCTTGTCATTGGTACACAATAATTTTCGATCCACATCATCAGATCATATCGCTTGAAGTTGTACAAAGCGCAGATCGAATTATTTGTACTGGCTTAAACATTTTATAATGTTGACTATGTGATTATTTTTCATTTAACGTACATTTCATAATAAAACAAACTTCCCTGTCACCCATATATTTGTGAATCATTCATTCTGTGTCATATATTGAATTTCGTCCTCTGCACATTTCGACCCGCGCTTTAGGTAAGATTCAACGCAGAACACGTAGGTGAGAAGTTGTTTTTCGGGGAGTTAACCTATAGCCCCAGGCCTTCAGCGCTCACAGCGCTTTGATTATTTTATGGAGTAACTGTGTTTTATGGTTACGTCTTTTGAATTCTAGTAATTCTGTGCTACCTTTCTTAGAATTTTTACTGGCAAGCATGGAAAAGCTGGTTTATTTTAAAAGTTCCTTCAGTTACTTTTACAATGAAAACAAAGACAAAAAATCCTGGTCTTTAATTAGCTGTCAGGGAAGATAAATCTTTATTTAAAGTCCCAAAAACACTTTGAAATTACTGATATAGTAAAATAAATTTATTGATAGTACAACGATGGAGCCATGTTCTTTTTACTCTGAAACAATGTTGACATTTGCCATTCTTCAGTATTCAAGTTCTTTCGTCACAAATAAGAGTTGCCACAAAGCATTTCTTATTCTTTGCAAATACCTCGCTCTATTTCTAACATTCTTATTAAATTAAAAAGCATAGTTGGGAATGTTTTTGGTACAAGTAAGGTCATTTCCTTCAGGACATATAAACTAATTGTAACTATGCTCCTAGAACTTTAAAGAGAATTTGTGCATTATGAATATAGGGCCTGAAAAGCTCATAAAACATAATTATGTGGTACCATCCGGTCATTGTGTCACAAGACTAAGTATTCTAACAATTGTTGTAAATTACACCAAAATATTTCACAATTATTCAAGTGTTAGATAGTATTCTTAACAATTATAAGTTTTAAAAAGTGATTAAGAATATTTATTGCTGGTTTATATAATAGGGCTATTGATCATTGTCAAAAACATTGTTTTGTACATTTAAGATGCAAGGGCTATTAATATTTTATTTGTTTGTGTTCAATTTTATGGAATCCATCATGCATGTGAAAAACTTTCAGTTCAGGTCATCTTTAATATGGGAAACTATTGGCAACACTTTTCATCACTGATTCCCATTGTGATTCTTGTTGACAAGAAATATCAATGTGATAATAATATTCAATGTAAAGAAAATATGTCCATTAAATATGTACTGTTGAAGCTCACCTTCTCAAACAGGACAACTTGAATACAACAAACAAAATAATTTTCCATCAGCCATTATGACCATATCAGAGTTTGAACCTTCAGTGTTTTGATTAAAGCAGGCAATACTTTGTCCTATGCCATTACTTTTTTATCTTAAGGTTAATGGGTCTTTACGGATGGAAGTGATATGATAAGAAACAATTTTTAGGCCTTTTGAATTTTTTTTTGTTAGAATTTTATATGTATTGCAGAGAAGCAAACGGTGCAGTGGAAACGAAAATAAAAAAAATATAAATAAATTGCATTATGCTATGAGTGGTCTTATAAGTAAAATCAAAGGATGATGACTAAAATTACTTTACAAACTACTTTACACTCAGAAATTTTGATTGTCATTGAAGAGAATGGTAACATAGATAACACTCAGAAAAAATCCTCTTTATTTACTAAATTGAATCGCAAATTAAAGGTTCACTAAAATCTGTAGGGGACTGTTTTAACCATAAGAAATGCAAATTATCAGTAAGAATGTCTAACTACTGTTCAAAGGCAAAGTTTTTGTCACATTAACTTTAGTCATGATCGTGATGTCCATCCTTTTCAAGCTGATCTGCAAATTCCTTAAAAGTTTGTAACATCATTCCTATGATATGCCATCAAAATTTAAAAATGAACTGCTTCAAGTTGAATTTTGATTGGTAGGAAATGGTTTTGAATTCATTTAGATTCATAAATTTAAGTACCGGTTATAAAGCATTCACATTGAAAAAGTCTATTTCCAGATTATAACTACTTTTTTGTACTCTTTCCATTTTTAGCATAAGATGATTTATTTATTTATTTGTAGCAGTATTTTGTCAACATAAATTAAGTTACTATAATATTGCAGCAAAGCAATACCTGTTTTCTATGTATATTTAACACTGCAAAATGAGTTACAACAGTTTTGCAGTGTACACTACCTTGTTTTACGTAGAGTTGATCATACAAAACTGTAGTAATTCCAGATACCACTGTTTTGCAGTTATTTTGCAAATTATTTTCATGTAAATTTCTCTGCAAGACAGTAGTAAGTCAAGTTACAACAGTCTTGCAGGGAGCATTTTAGACAATCTGAGATACAACTTTATGCAAATAATAAATAAATTCATGAAAAAAAAAGGTATCAATCTGGCTATTAAATCAGATTATGCGTTTCAAAAAAATACATAAGAAAATTGAAAAATGTCATTTTTGATAAAAAATGTAGTTACAACAGTTTTGCGGGCAACCCTCGAAATGTGTTTTTAAAGTCAGTAGATATACATAATATGAAAAAGAAACAAAGGTCTTCTTCTATATATTACATGTGTAAAAAAAGCAAAGGGCCATAATTCAGGCAAAATTGATCCAAACACAAAACCCAGACAATATGCACGAGGGCACTTGATGACAACAGTTCTGTGAGAGTTTGGTTTAAATATCTTGAGAAATGTAGGAGGAAGTGGGCACATGACAGTATTTGGCGCTGTGCGGAAGCACAGTGCCAGTATTGAATAGGTTTTAATTTTGTACCATGGGGTTGCATAATCGAAAAGGGAGCACTTGGAAAACCTGGTTAATAAAAGGTCTAGTTCATACCGTTTTACTGTGGTAAAAAAATACATAATTATATATATAATATATTTATTTTAATCCTTTATACCAGTTAAATTTCAATTACTAAAATTGCTGTATTTTGCAATAGGAAAAAAGTCTAAACACTTATCTACATACATATTGTTACTGCTGCTGTAGAAACAAATTGCACAGACGCCATTCTGTTAGACTCTGAAAAGTATTCACACATTAATTACATTACATTCTTTACCAATTAAAATTTGAGCATGTTGCATAATTGTATATAGTGATTCTGAATTTCACAGACAGGACCAGTGATTTTTTAACTTTTTTTGGCAACAGCCCATGCCTTTCAAATTGGGAATTTTTAGCGCGATAAACTTCAAAATTGGGAAAAATTAACAAAACTTAATAAAAAAATCATTTTGAAAAGTTTTATTTTAAGGTAAATTTATTTCATTGGAATAGGTACATCCAGCTGAGAGCACTGAGGTTGCACAGACAGGTTATTTTCTGGTGTCACAGGATCTGATGGCTCAGATAGCTTAGGGTCACCATGAGCTTCTGTTGATTTCTGAGTGTCATTTTGTGAGGGCTCAGATTTCTTGGACTGATCACTTTGCTTTTCTGACGTTTGATTTGAATTTGATTTCTCTTTAACTTTACCAAAAGATGTTCGAATGTCCGGAGTGCCAATGGCGTGTTTAAGTTTTATTTTCTTATTATAATATTTGGAATTATGCGACATTTTTCGATAACTTAGGTAATTTTCTAACAATTTTTTTTCCGACTCATTTTGACGCAGGAAAAAACGTTGAGCGACCATGATGAAAGTCATACTAAATAAGGTACTATGCCGTGACCCGTTTTATGTAAACAACGCACGTCGAATTGGCAACAAAATTCTGCAAATATACCATAATTAGAGTAAATTTCATGATTATTTGCATCGTTTGAGTTCAACTTTCACAAGAAATCAATCTAATTGGGAAAATTTTTCTCGTTTTTGGGAATTTTTAAGCCTTTTTTTTGGGATTTTGACCATTTTTGTCAGTTGGGAAGACGCCAAATTTCGGAGTCGAATCGGTGAAAAAAAATCACTGAGGACAAATGATAAATCTAGGTACAAATAACTTGGTCACTCAGTGGTAAGTTCTTTCACATTTACCAATGATCTAAATTGTTCAAAAAGCATGTGAAAGAAAAACAAGAGGGCCATGATGGCCCTATATTGCTCACCTGAATACAAGTCCACTTGCCTAATGGGTGTGGTCTATTTTGACCCAAGAGGCATGATTTGAACAAAGTTGGTGGAAGACCACAAGACAATGTTACATACCAAATAGGTTTTCCTATAATACGGAGCCAATATTGACTCCAGGGGTATGATTTGAACAAACTTTGAAGAAGTCTTCTAGGCAATGCTACGTGCTAAATATCTAAGCTCTAGGCCCTGTGTTTTCACAGAAGAAGATTTTTAAAGTTTTTCCTGTATAAGCTTATGTACAATCAAATGACCCCCTCAAGGGGTCAATTTTGACCTGGGGGTCATAATTTGAACAAACTTAGTAGAGGTCCACTAGGCATTTCTACATGCGAAATATCTAATCTCTAGAGGTGTAATGATACACTTTTCTCACGATACGATACGTATCACGATACACCATTGCAATATGATACATAACAGTTCGATACCATACATCTACTGTTCCAAGAAGTTGAATGGATATAAAGTCTGAATAAACAAGTGGACGGAAATATTTATTAAGATAAAACAAGTTGGCTGCTATTTGCTTAATGTTTTCATACTTTATAATTATTTTCATTCCCACCGATTCGAAACCAAAATATTGCTAAACTGGCGACCAAAACATTTGAACAGACATTTTAGTAAACTTGCCGAATTATAATTAAATCATGCACCACCGTTGGTTAATCAATATCTCTAAGTTTATTTGGGCTCTTCAAAGGGGTTACTTCCCTTTACACTGAATACCAACAGTAAAAACTGGGCCGTACCGTACCGAACCGAATTTTGGTAATGGCGTGCCGTGAACAACGAAAGTAAAAGAAACCAGGTCTTCAGGTTTAAGAGAAGAAGATTTTTAAAGTTTTTCTTATAAGCCTATTTTAAACCAAGTGACCCCCCCCCAGGTGGGGTCAATTTTGACCTGGGGGTCATAGTTTGAACAATCTTGGTAGAGGTGCACTAGACAATGCCAGATGCTAAATAGTTTACCTCTAGGCCTTGCGGTTTTAGAGAAGATTTTTTAAGTTTTTCCTATTTGTTGCCATAGCAACCAGAGTTCTGCATGGAATTGAATTCTTTGAACAACTTTGATAGAGCTTCATGCAAGGAACATCCCTGCCAAGTTTCATCAACATTGGCCCAGTGGACAGATGGACGGACAGACGCCGGAGGGAATGCGATCCTAATAGCTCACTCTGGCAC
>JAFMSR010002471.1:0-24003 GCA_022818135.1 Saxidomus purpurata
AGAAAGTGTTACGGAAATTGTTACAGAACTTGTTCATTTTAAATGTTGACAAAATGTCTGCAGAAATTGTTACGGAAAGGTTCGTTAAAATGTTAAAGAAAATGTTAAAAGAAATCGTTACGCCACGTGTGATTTTAAATGTTAAGAATGTCCGCTGCGCCATGTGTGATTTTAAATGTTAAGAATGTCCGCTGAACTGACTTAAAGAAAATGTTGAGGATGGTTTTAAATGTTAAAAGAAATTGTTACAGAACTTGTTCATTTTAAATGTTGACAAAATGTCTGCAGAAATGTGAAAGAAAGTGTTACGGAAATTGTTACAGAACTTGTTCATTTTAAATGTTGACAAAATGTCTGCAGAAATTGTTACGGAAAGGTTCGTTAAAATGTTAAAGAAAATGTTAAAAGAAATCGTTACGCCACGTGTGATTTTAAATGTTAAGAATGTCCGCTGCGCCATGTGTGATTTTAAATGTTAAGAATGTCCGCTGAACTGACTTAAAGAAAATGTTGAGGATGGTTTTAAATGTTAAAAGAAATTGTTACAGAACTTGTTCATTTTAAATGTTGACAAAATGTCTGCAGAAATGTGAAAGAAAGTGTTACGGAAATTGTTACAGAACTTGTTCATTTTAAATGTTGACAAAATGTCTGCAGAAATTGTTACGGAAAGGTTCGTTAAAATGTTAAAGAAAATGTTAAAAGAAATCGTTACGCCACGTGTGATTTTAAATGTTAAGAATGTCCGCTGCGCCATGTGTGATTTTAAATGTTAAGAATGTCCGCTGAACTGACTTAAAGAAAATGTTGAGGATGGTTTTAAATGTTAAAAGAAATTGTTACAGAACTTGTTCATTTTAAATGTTGACAAAATGTCTGCAGAAATTGTTACGGAAAGGTTCTATGTTAAAATGTTAAAGAAAATGTTAAAAGAAAATGTTAAAATGTTACGCCACGTGTGATTTTAAATGTTAAGAATGTCCGCTGCGCCATGTGTGATTTTAAATGTTAAGAATGTCCGCTGAACTGACTTAAAGAAAATTTTGAGGATGGTTTTAAATGTTAAAAGAAATTGTTACAGAACTTGTTCATTTTAAATGTTGACAAAATGTCTGCAGAAATGTGAAAGAAAGTGTTACGGAAATTGTTACAGAACTTGTTCATTTTAAATGTTGACAAAATGTCTGCAGAAATTGTTACGGAAAGGTTCGTTAAAATGTTAAAGAAAATGTTAAAAGAAATCGTTACGCCACGTGTGATTTTAAATGTTAAGAATGTCCGCTGCGCCATGTGTGATTTTAAATGTTAAGAATGTCCGCTGAACTGACTTAAAGAAAATGTTGAGGATGGTTTTAAATGTTAAAAGAAATTGTTACAGAACTTGTTCATTTTAAATGTTGACAAAATGTCTGCAGAAATGTGAAAGAAAGTGTTACGGAAATTGTTACAGAACTTGTTCATTTTAAATGTTGACAAAATGTCTGCAGAAATTGTTACGGAAAGGTTCGTTAAAATGTTAAAGAAAATGTTAAAAGAAATCGTTACGCCACGTGTGATTTTAAATGTTAAGAATGTCCGCTGCGCCATGTGTGATTTTAAATGTTAAGAATGTCCGCTGAACTGACTTAAAGAAAATGTTGAGGATGGTTTTAAATGTTAAAAGAAATTGTTACAGAACTTGTTCATTTTAAATGTTGACAAAATGTCTGCAGAAATGTGAAAGAAAGTGTTACGGAAATTGTTACAGAACTTGTTCATTTTAAATGTTGACAAAATGTCTGCAGAAATTGTTACGGAAAGGTTCGTTAAAATGTTAAAGAAAATGTTAAAAGAAATCGTTACGCCACGTGTGATTTTAAATGTTAAGAATGTCCGCTGCGCCATGTGTGATTTTAAATGTTAAGAATGTCCGCTGAACTGACTTAAAGAAAATGTTGAGGATGGTTTTAAATGTTAAAAGAAATTGTTACAGAACTTGTTCATTTTAAATGTTGACAAAATGTCTGCAGAAATGTGAAAGAAAGTGTTACGGAAATTGTTACAGAACTTGTTCATTTTAAATGTTGACAAAATGTCTGCAGAAATTGTTACGGAAAGGTTCGTTAAAATGTTAAAGAAAATGTTAAAAGAAATCGTTACGCCACGTGTGATTTTAAATGTTAAGAATGTCCGCTGCGCCATGTGTGATTTTAAATGTTAAGAATGTCCGCTGAACTGACTTAAAGAAAATGTTGAGGATGGTTTTAAATGTTAAAAGAAATTGTTACAGAACTTGTTCATTTTAAATGTTGACAAAATGTCTGCAGAAATGTGAAAGAAAGTGTTACGGAAATTGTTACAGAACTTGTTCATTTTAAATGTTGACAAAATGTCTGCAGAAATTGTTACGGAAAGGTTCGTTAAAATGTTAAAGAAAATGTTAAAAGAAATCGTTACGCCACGTGTGATTTTAAATGTTAAGAATGTCCGCTGCGCCATGTGTGATTTTAAATGTTAAGAATGTCCGCTGAACTGACTTAAAGAAAATGTTGAGGATGGTTTTAAATGTTAAAAGAAATTGTTACAGAACTTGTTCATTTTAAATGTTGACAAAATGTCTGCGAAATGTGAAAGAAAGTGTTACGGAAATTGTTACAGAACTTGTTCATTTTAAATGTTGACAAAATGTCTGCAGAAATTGTTACGGAAAGGTTCGTTAAAATGTTAAAGAAAATGTTAAAAGAAATCGTTACGCCACGTGTGATTTTAAATGTTAAGAATGTCCGCTGCGCCATGTGTGATTTTAAATGTTAAGAATGTCCGCTGAACTGACTTAAAGAAAATGTTGAGGATGGTTTTAAATGTTAAAAGAAATTGTTACAGAACTTGTTCATTTTAAATGTTGACAAAATGTCTGCAGAAATGTGAAAGAAAGTGTTACGGAAATTGTTACAGAACTTGTTCATTTTAAATGTTGACAAAATGTCTGCAGAAATTGTTACGGAAAGGTTCGTTAAAATGTTAAAGAAAATGTTAAAAGAAATCGTTACGCCACGTGTGATTTTAAATGTTAAGAATGTCCGCTGCGCCATGTGTGATTTTAAATGTTAAGAATGTCCGCTGAACTGACTTAAAGAAAATGTTGAGGATGGTTTTAAATGTTAAAAGAAATTGTTACAGAACTTGTTCATTTTAAATGTTGACAAAATGTCTGCAGAAATGTGAAAGAAAGTGTTACGGAAATTGTTACAGAACTTGTTCATTTTAAATGTTGACAAAATGTCTGCAGAAATTGTTACGGAAAGGTTCGTTAAAATGTTAAAGAAAATGTTAAAAAGAAATCGTTACGCCAAACGTGTGATTTTAAATGTTAAGAATGTCCGCTGCGCCATGTGTGATTTTAAATGTTAAGAATGTCCGCTGAACTGACTTAAAGAAAATGTTGAGGATGGTTTTAAATGTTAAAAGAAATTGTTACAGAACTTGTTCATTTTAAATGTTGACAAAATGTCTGCAGAAATGTGAAAGAAAGTGTTACGGAAATTGTTACAGAACTTGTTCATTTTAAATGTTGACAAAATGTCTGCAGAAATTGTTACGGAAAGGTTCGTTAAAATGTTAAAGAAAATGTTAAAAGAAATCGTTACGCCACGTGTGATTTTAAATGTTAAGAATGTCCGCTGCGCCATGTGTGATTTTAAATGTTAAGAATGTCCGCTGAACTGACTTAAAGAAAATGTTGAGGATGGTTTTAAATGTTAAAAGAAATTGTTACAGAACTTGTTCATTTTAAATGTTGACAAAATGTCTGCAGAAATGTGAAAGAAAGTGTTACGGAAATTGTTACAGAACTTGTTCATTTTAAATGTTGACAAAATGTCTGCAGAAATTGTTACGGAAAGGTTCGTTAAAATGTTAAAGAAAATGTTAAAAGAAATCGTTACGCCACGTGTGATTTTAAATGTTAGAAAGAATGTCCGCTGCGCCATGTGTGATTTTAAATGTTAAGAATGTCCGCTGAACTGACTTAAAGAAAATGTTGAGGATGGTTTTAAATGTTAAAAGAAATTGTTACAGAACTTGTTCATTTTAAATGTTGACAAAATGTCTGCAGAAATGTGAAAGAAGTGTTGAAATTGTTAAGAACTTGTTCATTTTAAATGTTGACAAAATGTCTGCAGAAATTGTTACGGAAAGGTTCGTTAAAATGTTAAAGAAAATGTTAAAAAAAAAATGTTAAAAGAAATCGTTACAGTACGTGTGATTTTAAATGTTAAGAATGTCCGCTGCGCCATGTGTGATTTTAAATGTTAAGAATGTCCGCTGAACTGACTTAAAGAAAATGTTGAGGATGGTTTTAAATGTTAAAAGAAATTGTTACAGAACTTGTTCATTTTAAATGTTGACAAAATGTCTGCAGAAATGTGAAAGAAAGTGTTACGGAAATTGTTACAGAACTTGTTCATTTTAAATGTTGACAAAATGTCTGCAGAAATTGTTACGGAAAGGTTCGTTAAAATGTTAAAGAAAATGTTAAAAGAAATCGTTACGCCACGTGTGATTTTAAATGTTAAGAATGTCCGCTGCGCCATGTGTGATTTTAAATGTTAAGAATGTCCGCTGAACTGACTTAAAGAAAATGTTGAGGATGGTTTTAAATGTTAAAAGAAATTGTTACAGAACTTGTTCATTTTAAATGTTGACAAAATGTCTGCAGAAATGTGAAAGAAAGTGTTACGGAAATTGTTACAGAACTTGTTCATTTTAAATGTTGACAAAATGTCTGCAGAAATTGTTACGGAAAGGTTCGTTAAAATGTTAAAGAAAATGTTAAAAAGAAATCGCCACTTAACGCCACGTGTGATTTTAAATGTTAAGAATGTCCGCTGCGCCATGTGTGATTTTAAATGTTAAGAATGTCCGCTGAACTGACTTAAAGAAAATGTTGAGGATGGTTTTAAATGTTAAAAGAAATTGTTACAGAACTTGTTCATTTTAAATGTTGACAAAATGTCTGCAGAAATGTGAAAGAAGTGTTCGGAAATTGTTACAGAACTTGTTCATTTTAAATGTTGACAAAATGTCTGCAGAAATTGTTACGGAAAGGTTCGTTAAAATGTTAAAGAAAATGTTAAAAGAAATCGTTAACGTGTGATTTTAAATGTTGCAGTGTGATTTTAAATGTTAAGAATGTCCGCTGCGCCATGTGTGATTTTAAATGTTAAGAATGTCCGCTGAACTGACTTAAAGAAAATGTTGAGGATGGTTTTAAATGTTAAAAGAAATTGTTACAGAACTTGTTCATTTTAAATGTTGACAAAATGTCTGCAGAAATGTGAAAGAAAGTGTTACGGAAATTGTTACAGAACTTGTTCATTTTAAATGTTGACAAAATGTCTGCAGAAATTGTTACGGAAAGGTTCGTTAAAATGTTAAAGAAAATGTTAAAAGAAATCGTTACGCCACGTGTGATTTTAAATGTTAAGAATGTCCGCTGCGCCATGTCTGATTTTAAATGTTAAGAATGTCCGCTGAACTGACTTAAAGAAAATGTTGAGGATGGTTTTAAATGTTAAAAGAAATTGTTACAGAACTTGTTCATTTTAAATGTTGACAAAATGTCTGCAGAAATGTGAAAGAAAGTGTTACGGAAATTGTTACAGAACTTGTTCATTTTAAATGTTGACAAAATGTCTGCAGAAATTGTTACGGAAAGGTTCGTTAAAATGTTAAAGAAAATGTTAAAAGAAATCGTTACGCCACGTGTGATTTTAAATGTTAAGAATGTCCGCTGCGCCATGTGTGATTTTAAATGTTAAGAATGTCCGCTGAACTGACTTAAAGAAAATGTTGAGGATGGTTTTAAATGTTAAAAGAAATTGTTACAGAACTTGTTCATTTTAAATGTTGACAAAATGTCTGCAGAAATGTGAAAGAAAGTGTTACGGAAATTGTTACAGAACTTGTTCATTTTAAATGTTGACAAAATGTCTGCAGAAATTGTTACGGAAAGGTTCGTTAAAATGTTAAAGAAAATGTTAAAAGAAATCGTTACGCCACGTGTGATTTTAAATGTTAAGAATGTCCGCTGCGCCATGTGTGATTTTAAATGTTAAGAATGTCCGCTGAACTGACTTAAAGAAAATGTTGAGGATGGTTTTAAATGTTAAAAGAAATTGTTACAGAACTTGTTCATTTTAAATGTTGACAAAATGTCTGCAGAAATGTGAAAGAAAGTGTTACGGAAATTGTTACAGAACTTGTTCATTTTAAATGTTGACAAAATGTCTGCAGAAATTGTTACGGAAAGGTTCGTTAAAATGTTAAAGAAAATGTTAAAAGAAATCGTTACGCCACGTGTGATTTTAAATGTTAAGAATGTCCGCTGCGCCATGTGTGATTTTAAATGTTAAGAATGTCCGCTGAACTGACTTAAAGAAAATGTTGAGGATGGTTTTAAATGTTAAAAGAAATTGTTACAGAACTTGTTCATTTTAAATGTTGACAAAATGTCTGCAGAAATGTGAAAGAAAGTGTTACGGAAATTGTTACAGAACTTGTTCATTTTAAATGTTGACAAAATGTCTGCAGAAATTGTTACGGAAAGGTTCGTTAAAATGTTAAAGAAAATGTTAAAAGAAATCGTTACGCCACGTGTGATTTTAAATGTTAAGAATGTCCGCTGCGCCATGTGTGATTTTAAATGTTAAGAATGTCCGCTGAACTGACTTAAAGAAAATGTTGAGGATGGTTTTAAATGTTAAAAGAAATTGTTACAGAACTTGTTCATTTTAAATGTTGACAAAATGTCTGCGAAATGTGAAAGAGTGTTACGGAAATTGTTACAGAACTTGTTCATTTTAAATGTTGACAAAATGTCTGCAGAAATTGTTACGGAAAGGTTCGTTAAAATGTTAAAGAAAATGTTAAAAGAAATCGTTACGCCACGTGTGATTTTAAATGTTAAGAATGTCCGCTGCGCCATGTGTGATTTTAAATGTTAAGAATGTCCGCTGAACTGACTTAAAGAAAATGTTGAGGATGGTTTTAAATGTTAAAAGAAATTGTTACAGAACTTGTTCATTTTAAATGTTGACAAAATGTCTGCAGAAATGTGAAAGAAAGTGTTACGGAAATTGTTACAGAACTTGTTCATTTTAAATGTTGACAAAATGTCTGCAGAAATTGTTACGGAAAGGTTCGTTAAAATGTTAAAGAAAATGTTAAAAGAAATCGTTACGCCACGTGTGATTTTAAATGTTAAGAATGTCCCGCCATGTGTGATTTTAAATGTTAAGAATGTCCGCTGAACTGACTTAAAGAAAATGTTGAGGATGGTTTTAAATGTTAAAAGAAATTGTTACAGAACTTGTTCATTTTAAATGTTGACAAAATGTCTGCAGAAATGTGAAAGAAAGTGTTACGGAAATTGTTACAGAACTTGTTCATTTTAAATGTTGACAAAATGTCTGCAGAAATTGTTACGGAAAGGTTCGTTAAAATGTTAAAGAAAATGTTAAAAGAAATCGTTACGCCACGTGTGATTTTAAATGTTAAGAATGTCCGCTGCGCCATGTGTGATTTTAAATGTTAAGAATGTCCGCTGAACTGACTTAAAGAAAATGTTGAGGATGGTTTTAAATGTTAAAAGAAATTGTTACAGAACTTGTTCATTTTAAATGTTGACAAAATGTCTGCAGAAATGTGAAAGAAAGTGTTACGGAAATTGTTACAGAACTTGTTCATTTTAAATGTTGACAAAATGTCTGCAGAAATTGTTACGGAAAGGTTCGTTAAAATGTTAAAGAAAATGTTAAAAGAAATCGTTACGCCACGTGTGATTTTAAATGTTAAGAATGTCCGCTGCGCCATGTGTGATTTTAAATGTTAAGAATGTCCGCTGAACTGACTTAAAGAAAATGTTGAGGATGGTTTTAAATGTTAAAAGAAATTGTTACAGAACTTGTTCATTTTAAATGTTGACAAAATGTCTGCGATGAAAAGTGTCGAAATTGTTACAGAACTTGTTCATTTTAAATGTTGACAAAATGTCTGCAGAAATTGTTACGGAAAGGTTCGTTAAAATGTTAAAGAAAATGTTAAAAGAAATCGTTACGCCACGTGTGATTTTAAATGTTAAGAATGTCCGCTGCGCCATGTGTGATTTTAAATGTTAAGAATGTCCGCTGAACTGACTTAAAGAAAATGTTGAGGATGGTTTTAAATGTTAAAAGAAATTGTTACAGAACTTGTTCATTTTAAATGTTGACAAAATGTCTGCAGAAATGTGAAAGAAAGTGTTACGGAAATTGTTACAGAACTTGTTCATTTTAAATGTTGACAAAATGTCTGCAGAAATTGTTACGGAAAGGTTCGTTAAAATGTTAAAGAAAATGTTAAAAGAAATCGTTACGCCACGTGTGATTTTAAATGTTAAGAATGTCCGCTGCGCCATGTGTGATTTTAAATGTTAAGAATGTCCGCTGAACTGACTTAAAGAAAATGTTGAGGATGGTTTTAAATGTTAAAAGAAATTGTTACAGAACTTGTTCATTTTAAATGTTGACAAAATGTCTGCAGAAATGTGAAAGAAAGTGTTACGGAAATTGTTACAGAACTTGTTCATTTTAAATGTTGACAAAATGTCTGCAGAAATTGTTACGGAAAGGTTCGTTAAAATGTTAAAGAAAATGTTAAAAGAAATCGTTACGCCACGTGTGATTTTAAATGTTAAGAATGTCCGCTGCGCCATGTGTGATTTTAAATGTTAAGAATGTCCGCTGAACTGACTTAAAGAAAATGTTGAGGATGGTTTTAAATGTTAAAAGAAATTGTTACAGAACTTGTTCATTTTAAATGTTGACAAAATGTCTGCAGAAATGTGAAAGAAAGTGTTACGGAAATTGTTACAGAACTTGTTCATTTTAAATGTTGACAAAATGTCTGCAGAAATTGTTACGGAAAGGTTCGTTAAAATGTTAAAGAAAATGTTAAAAGAAATCGTTACGCCACGTGTGATTTTAAATGTTAAGAATGTCCGCTGCGCCATGTGTGATTTTAAATGTTAAGAATGTCCGCTGAACTGACTTAAAGAAAATGTTGAGGATGGTTTTAAATGTTAAAAGAAATTGTTACAGAACTTGTTCATTTTAAATGTTGACAAAATGTCTGCAGAAATGTGAAAGAAAGTGTTACGGAAATTGTTACAGAACTTGTTCATTTTAAATGTTGACAAAATGTC
This sequence comes from Saxidomus purpurata, assembly GCA_022818135.1. Taxonomy (NCBI): domain Eukaryota; kingdom Metazoa; phylum Mollusca; class Bivalvia; order Venerida; family Veneridae; genus Saxidomus; species Saxidomus purpurata. The sequence continues at coordinate 9,221 of JAFMSR010002471.1, forward strand.
TGCAGAAATTGTTTCGGAAAGGTTCGTTAAAATGTTAAAGAAAATGTTAAAAGAAATCGTTGACATGTCCCACGTGTGATTTTAAATGTTAAGAATGTCCGCTGCGCCATGTGTGATTTTAAATGTTAAGAATGTCCGCTGAACTGACTTAAAGAAAATGTTGAGGATGGTTTTAAATGTTAAAAGAAATTGTTACAGAACTTGTTCATTTTAAATGTTGACAAAATGTCTGCAGAAATGTGAAAGAAAGTGTTACGGAAATTGTTACAGAACTTGTTCATTTTAAATGTTGACAAAATGTCTGCAGAAATTGTTTCGGAAAGGTTCGTTAAAATGTTAAAGAAAATGTTAAAAGAAATCGTTACGCCACGTGTGATTTTAAATGTTAAGAATGTCCGCTGCGCCATGTGTGATTTTAAATGTTAAGAATGTCCGCTGAACTGACTTAAAGAAAATGTTGAGGATGGTTTTAAATGTTAAAAGAAATTGTTACAGAACTTGTTCATTTTAAATGTTGACAAAATGTCTGCAGAAATGTGAAAGAAAGTGTTACGGAAATTGTTACAGAACTTGTTCATTTTAAATGTTGACAAAATGTCTGCAGAAATTGTTACGGAAAGGTTCGTTAAAATGTTAAAGAAAATGTTAAAAGAAATCGTTACGCCCACGTGATGTGATTTTAAATGTTAAGAATGTCCGCTGCGCCATGTGTGATTTTAAATGTTAAGAATGTCCGCTGAACTGACTTAAAGAAAATGTTGAGGATGGTTTTAAATGTTAAAAGAAATTGTTACAGAACTTGTTCATTTTAAATGTTGACAAAATGTCTGCAGAAATGTGAAAGAAAGTGTTACGGAAATTGTTACAGAACTTGTTCATTTTAAATGTTGACAAAATGTCTGCAGAAATTGTTACGGAAAGGTTCGTTAAAATGTTAAAGAAAATGTTAAAAGAAATCGTTACGCCACGTGTGATTTTAAATGTTAAGAATGTCCGCTGCGCCATGTGTGATTTTAAATGTTAAGAATGTCCGCTGAACTGACTTAAAGAAAATGTTGAGGATGGTTTTAAATGTTAAAAGAAATTGTTACAGAACTTGTTCATTTTAAATGTTGACAAAATGTCTGCAGAAATGTGAAAGAAAGTGTTACGGAAATTGTTACAGAACTTGTTCATTTTAAATGTTGACAAAATGTCTGCAGAAATTGTTACGGAAAGGTTCGTTAAAATGTTAAAGAAAATGTTAAAAGAAATCGTTACGCCACGTGTGATTTTAAATGTTAAGAATGTCCGCTGCGCCATGTGTGATTTTAAATGTTAAGAATGTCCGCTGAACTGACTTAAAGAAAATGTTGAGGATGGTTTTAAATGTTAAAAGAAATTGTTACAGAACTTGTTCATTTTAAATGTTGACAAAATGTCTGCAGAAATGTGAAAGAAAGTGTTACGGAAATTGTTACAGAACTTGTTCATTTTAAATGTTGACAAAATGTCTGCAGAAATTGTTACGGAAAGGTTCGTTAAAATGTTAAAGAAAATGTTAAAAGAAATCGTTACGCCACGTGTGATTTTAAATGTTAAGAATGTCCGCTGCGCCATGTGTGATTTTAAATGTTAAGAATGTCCGCTGAACTGACTTAAAGAAAATGTTGAGGATGGTTTTAAATGTTAAAAGAAATTGTTACAGAACTTGTTCATTTTAAATGTTGACAAAATGTCTGCAGAAATGTGAAAGAAAGTGTTACGGAAATTGTTACAGAACTTGTTCATTTTAAATGTTGACAAAATGTCTGCAGAAATTGTTACGGAAAGGTTCGTTAAAATGTTAAAGAAAATGTTAAAAGAAATCGTTACGCCACGTGTGATTTTAAATGTTAAGAATGTCCGCTGCGCCATGTGTGATTTTAAATGTTAAGAATGTCCGCTGAACTGACTTAAAGAAAATGTTGAGGATGGTTTTAAATGTTAAAAGAAATTGTTACAGAACTTGTTCATTTTAAATGTTGACAAAATGTCTGCAGAAATGTGAAAGAAAGTGTTACGGAAATTGTTACAGAACTTGTTCATTTTAAATGTTGACAAAATGTCTGCAGAAATTGTTACGGAAAGGTTCGTTAAAATGTTAAAGAAAATGTTAAAAGAAATCGTTACGCCACGTGTGATTTTAAATGTTAAGAATGTCCGCTGCGCCATGTGTGATTTTAAATGTTAAGAATGTCCGCTGAACTGACTTAAAGAAAATGTTGAGGATGGTTTTAAATGTTAAAAGAAATTGTTACAGAACTTGTTCATTTTAAATGTTGACAAAATGTCTGCAGAAATGTGAGAAAGTGTTACGGAAATTGTTCGGAAATTGTACAGAACTTGTTCATTTAAATGTTGAAAAAAAGCTCGAAAATGTTAAAGAAAATGTTAAAAGAAATCGTTACGCCACGTGTGATTTTAAATGTTAAGAATGTCCGCTGCGCCATGTGTGATTTTAAATGTTAAGAATGTCCGCTGAACTGACTTAAAGAAAATGTTGAGGATGGTTTTAAATGTTAAAAGAAATTGTTACAGAACTTGTTCATTTTAAATGTTGACAAAATGTCTGCAGAAATGTGAAAGAAAGTGTTACGGAAATTGTTACAGAACTTGTTCATTTTAAATGTTGACAAAATGTCTGCAGAAATTGTTACGGAAAGGTTCGTTAAATGTTAAAGAAAATGTTAAAAGAAATCGTTACGCCACGTGTGATGATTTTAAATGTTAAGAATGTCCGCTGCGCCATGTGTGATTTTAAATGTTAAGAATGTCCGCTGAACTGACTTAAAGAAAATGTTGAGGATGGTTTTAAATGTTAAAAGAAATTGTTACAGAACTTGTTCATTTTAAATGTTGACAAAATGTCTGCAGAAATGTGAAAGAAAGTGTTACGGAAATTGTTACAGAACTTGTTCATTTTAAATGTTGACAAAATGTCTGCAGAAATTGTTACGGAAAGGTTCGTTAAAATGTTAAAGAAAATGTTAAAAGAAATCGTTACGCCACGTGTGATTTTATGTTTAAATGTTAAGAATGTCCGCTGCGCCATGTGTGATTTTAAATGTTAAGAATGTCCGCTGAACTGACTTAAAGAAAATGTTGAGGATGGTTTTAAATGTTAAAAGAAATTGTTACAGAACTTGTTCATTTTAAATGTTGACAAAATGTCTGCAGAAATGTGAAAGAAAGTGTTACGGAAATTGTTACAGAACTTGTTCATTTTAAATGTTGACAAAATGTCTGCAGAAATTGTTACGGAAAGGTTCGTTAAAATGTTAAAGAAAATGTTAAAAGAAATCGTTACGCCACGTGTGATTTTAAATGTTAAGAATGTCCGCTGCGCCATGTGTGATTTTAAATGTTAAGAATGTCCGCTGAACTGACTTAAAGAAAATGTTGAGGATGGTTTTAAATGTTAAAAGAAATTGTTACAGAACTTGTTCATTTTAAATGTTGACAAAATGTCTGCAGAAATGTGAAAGAAAGTGTTACGGAAATTGTTACAGAACTTGTTCATTTTAAATGTTGACAAAATGTCTGCAGAAATTGTTACGGAAAGGTTCGTTAAAATGTTAAAGAAAATGTTAAAAGAAAGAAAGTGTCGTTACGCCACGTGTGATTTTAAATGTTAAGAATGTCCGCTGCGCCATGTGTGATTTTAAATGTTAAGAATGTCCGCTGAACTGACTTAAAGAAAATGTTGAGGATGGTTTTAAATGTTAAAAGAAATTGTTACAGAACTTGTTCATTTTAAATGTTAACAAAATGTCTGCAGAAATGTGAAAGAAAGTGTTACGGAAATTGTTACAGAACTTGTTCATTTTAAATGTTGACAAAATGTCTGCAGAAATTGTTTCGGAAAGGTTCGTTAAAATGTTAAAGAATATGTTAAAAGAAATCGTTCGCCACGTGTGATTTTAAATGTTAAGAATGTCCGCTGCGCCATGTGTGATTTTAAATGTTAAGAATGTCCGCTGAACTAACTTAAAGAAAATGTTGAGGATGGTTTTAAATGTTAAAAGAAATTGTTACAGAACTTGTTCATTTTAAATGTTGACAAAATGTCTGCGAAATGTGAAAAGTGTTACGGAATTGTTACAGAACTCTGTTCATTTTAAATGTTGACAAAATGTCTGCAGAAATTGTTACAGGAAAGGTTCGTTAAATGTTAAAGAAAATGTTAAACAAATGTTAAAGAATCGTTGCCCGTGTGATTTTAAATGTTAAGAATGTCCGCTGCGCCATGTCTGATTTTAAATGTTAAGAATGTCCGCTGAACTGACTTAAAGAAAATGTTGAGGATGGTTTTAAATGTTAAAAGAAATTGTTACAGAACTTGTTCATTTTAAATGTTGACAAAATGTCTGCAGAAATGTGAAAGAAAGTGTTACGGAAATTGTTACAGAACTTGTTCATTTTAAATGTTGACAAAATGTCTGCAGAAATTGTTACGGAAAGGTTCGTTAAATGTTAAAGAAAATGTTAAAAGAAATCGTTACGCCACGTGTGATTTTAAATGTTAAGAATGTCCGCTGCGCCATGTGTGATTTTAAATGTTAAGAATGTCCGCTGAACTGACTTAAAGAAAATGTTGAGGATGGTTTTAAATGTTAAAAGAAATTGTTACAGAACTTGTTCATTTTAAATGTTGACAAAATGTCTGCAGAAATGTGAAAGAAAGTGTTACGGAAATTGTTACAGAACTTGTTCATTTTAAATGTTGACAAAATGTCTGCAGAAATTGTTACGGAAAGGTTCGTTAAATGTTAAAGAAAATGTTAAAAGAAATCGTTACGCCACGTGTGATTTTAAATGTTAAGAATGTCCGCTGCGCCATGTGTGATTTTAAATGTTAAGAATGTCCGCTGAACTGACTTAAAGAAAATGTTGAGGATGGTTTTAAATGTTAAAAGAAATTGTTACAGAACTTGTTCATTTTAAATGTTGACAAAATGTCTGCAGAAATGTGAAAGAAAGTGTTACGGAAATTGTTACAGAACTTGTTCATTTTAAATGTTGACAAAATGTCTGCAGAAATTGTTACGGAAAGGTTCGTTAAAATGTTAAAGAAAATGTTAAAAAGAAATCGTTACGCCACGTGTGATTTTAAATGTTAAGAATGTCCGCTGCGCCATGTGTGATTTTAAATGTTAAGAATGTCCGCTGAACTGACTTAAAGAAAATGTTGAGGATGGTTTTAAATGTTAAAAGAAATTGTTACAGAACTTGTTCATTTTAAATGTTGACAAAATGTCTGCAGAAATGTGAAAGAAAGTGTTACGGAAATTGTTACAGAACTTGTTCATTTTAAATGTTGACAAAATGTCTGCAGAAATTGTTACGGAAAGGTTCGTTAAATGTTAAAGAAAATGTTAAAAGAAATCGTTACGCCACGTGTGATTTTAAATGTTAAGAATGTCCGCTGCGCCATGTGTGATTTTAAATGTTAAGAATGTCCGCTGAACTGACTTAAAGAAAATGTTGAGGATGGTTTTAAATGTTAAAAGAAATTGTTACAGAACTTGTTCATTTTAAATGTTGACAAAATGTCTGCGAATGTGAAGAGTGTTACGGAAATTGTTACAGAACTTGTTCATTTTAAATGTTGACAAAATGTCTGCAGAAATTGTTACGGAAAGGTTCGTTTTAAATGTTAAAGAAAATGTTAAAAGAAATCGTTACGCCACGTGTGATTTTAAATGTTAAGAATGTCCGCTGCGCCATGTGTGATTTTAAATGTTAAGAATGTCCGCTGAACTGACTTAAAGAAAATGTTGAGGATGGTTTTAAATGTTAAAAGAAATTGTTACAGAACTTGTTCATTTTAAATGTTGACAAAAAAATGTCTGGAAATGTGAAAGAAAGTGTTACGGAAATTGTTACAGAACTTGTTCATTTTAAATGTTGACAAAATGTCTGCAGAAATTGTTACGGAAAGGTTCGTTAAAATGTTAAAGAAAATGTTAAAAGAAATCGTTACGCCACGGGATAGGAACGTGTGATTTTAAATGTTAAGAATGTCCGCTGCGCCATGTCTGATTTTAAATGTTAAGAATGTCCGCTGAACTGACTTAAAGAAAATGTTGAGGATGGTTTTAAATGTTAAAAGAAATTGTTACAGAACTTGTTCATTTTAAATGTTGACAAAATGTCTGCAGAAATGTGAAAGAAAGTGTTACGGAAATTGTTACAGAACTTGTTCATTTTAAATGTTGACAAAATGTCTGCAGAAATTGTTACGGAAAGGTTCGTTAAATGTTAAAGAAAATGTTAAAAGAAATCGTTCACGCCACGTGTGATTTTAAATGTTAAGAATGTCCGCTGCGCCATGTGTGATTTTAAATGTTAAGAATGTCCGCTGAACTGACTTAAAGAAAATGTTGAGGATGGTTTTAAATGTTAAAAGAAATTGTTACAGAACTTGTTCATTTTAAATGTTGACAAAATGTCTGCAGAAATGTGAAAGAAAGTGTTACGGAAATTGTTACAGAACTTGTTCATTTTAAATGTTGACAAAATGTCTGCAGAAATTGTTACGGAAAGGTTCGTTAAATGTTAAAGAAAATGTTAAAAGAAATCGTTCGCTTGCCACGTGTGATTTTAAATGTTAAGAATGTCCGCTGCGCCATGTGTGATTTTAAATGTTAAGAATGTCCGCTGAACTGACTTAAAGAAAATGTTGAGGATGGTTTTAAATGTTAAAAGAAATTGTTACAGAACTTGTTCATTTTAAATGTTGACAAAATGTCTGCAGAAATGTGAAAGAAAGTGTTACGGAAATTGTTACAGAACTTGTTCATTTTAAATGTTGACAAAATGTCTGCAGAAATTGTTACGGAAAGGTTCGTTAAAATGTTAAAGAAAATGTTAAAAGAAATCGTTACGCCACGTGTGATTTTAAATGTTAAGAATGTCCGCTGCGCCATGTGTGATTTTAAATGTTAAGAATGTCCGCTGAACTGACTTAAAGAAAATGTTGAGGATGGTTTTAAATGTTAAAAGAAATTGTTACAGAACTTGTTCATTTTAAATGTTGACAAAATGTCTGCAGAAATGTGAAAGAAAGTGTTACGGAAATTGTTACAGAACTTGTTCATTTTAAATGTTGACAAAATGTCTGCAGAAATTGTTACGGAAAGGTTCGTTAAATGTTAAAGAAAATGTTAAAAGAAATCGTTACGCCACGTGTGATTTTAAATGTTAAGAATGTCCGCTGCGCCATGTGTGATTTTAAATGTTAAGAATGTCCGCTGAACTGACTTAAAGAAAATGTTGAGGATGGTTTTAAATGTTAAAAGAAATTGTTACAGAACTTGTTCATTTTAAATGTTGACAAAATGTCTGCAGAAATGTGTAGAAGTTTACGGAAATTGTTCAGAACTTGTTCATTTTAAATGTTGACAAAATGTCTGCGAAATTGTTACGGGTTCGTTAAAATGTTAAAGAAAATGTTAAAAGAAATCGTTACGCCACGGGTTAATGGACGTGTGATTTTAAATGTTAAGAATGTCCGCTGCGCCATGTGTGATTTTAAATGTTAAGAATGTCCGCTGAACTGACTTAAAGAAAATGTTGAGGATGGTTTTAAATGTTAAAAGAAATTGTTACAGAACTTGTTCATTTTAAATGTTGACAAAATGTCTGCAGAAATGTGAAAGAAAGTGTTACGGAAATTGTTACAGAACTTGTTCATTTTAAATGTTGACAAAATGTCTGCAGAAATTGTTACGGAAAGGTTCGTTAAATGTTAAAGAAAATGTTAAAAGAAATCGTTACGCCACGTGTGTTTTGATTTTAAATGTTAAGAATGTCCGCTGCGCCATGTGTGATTTTAAATGTTAAGAATGTCCGCTGAACTGACTTAAAGAAAATGTTGAGGATGGTTTTAAATGTTAAAAGAAATTGTTACAGAACTTGTTCATTTTAAATGTTGACAAAATGTCTGCAGAAATGTGAAAGAAAGTGTTACGGAAATTGTTACAGAACTTGTTCATTTTAAATGTTGACAAAATGTCTGCAGAAATTGTTACGGAAAGGTTCGTTAAAATGTTAAAGAAAATGTTAAAAGAAATCGTTACGCCACGTGTGATTTTAAATGTTAAGAATGTCCGCTGCGCCATGTGTGATTTTAAATGTTAAGAATGTCCGCTGAACTGACTTAAAGAAAATGTTGAGGATGGTTTTAAATGTTAAAAGAAATTGTTACAGAACTTGTTCATTTTAAATGTTGACAAAATGTCTGCAGAAATGTGAAAGAAAGTGTTACGGAAATTGTTACAGAACTTGTTCATTTTAAATGTTGACAAAATGTCTGCAGAAATTGTTACGGAAAGGTTCGTTAAATGTTAAAGAAAATGTTAAAAAAAGAAATCGTTACGCCACGTGTGATTTTAAATGTTAAGAATGTCCGCTGCGCCATGTGTGATTTTAAATGTTAAGAATGTCCGCTGAACTGACTTAAAGAAAATGTTGAGGATGGTTTTAAATGTTAAAAGAAATTGTTACAGAACTTGTTCTTTTAAATGTTGACAAATGTCTCGTGTGTGAAATTGTTAAGAACTTGTTCATTTTAAATGTTGACAAAATGTCTGCAGAAATTGTTACGGAAAGGTTCGTTAAATGTTAAAGAAAATGTTAAAAGAAATCGTTACGCCACGTGTGATTTTAAATGTTAAGAATGTCCGCTGCGCCATGTGTGATTTTAAATGTTAAGAATGTCCGCTGAACTGACTTAAAGAAAATGTTGAGGATGGTTTTAAATGTTAAAAGAAATTGTTACAGAACTTGTTCATTTTAAATGTTGACAAAATGTCTGCAGAAATGTGAAAGAAAGTGTTACGGAAATTGTTACAGAACTTGTTCATTTTAAATGTTGACAAAATGTCTGCAGAAATTGTTACGGAAAGGTTCGTTAAAATGTTAAAGAAAATGTTAAAAGAAATCGTTACGCCACGTGTGATTTTAAATGTTAAGAATGTCCGCTGCGCCATGTGTGATTTTAAATGTTAAGAATGTCCGCTGAACTGACTTAAAGAAAATGTTGAGGATGGTTTTAAATGTTAAAAGAAATTGTTACAGAACTTGTTCATTTTAAATGTTGACAAAATGTCTGCAGAAATGTGAAAGAAAGTGTTACGGAAATTGTTACAGAACTTGTTCATTTTAAATGTTGACAAAATGTCTGCAGAAATTGTTACGGAAAGGTTCGTTAAATGTTAAAGAAAATGTTAAAAGAAATCGTTACGCCACGTGTGATTTTAAATGTTAAGAATGTCCGCTGCGCCATGTGTGATTTTAAATGTTAAGAATGTCCGCTGAACTGACTTAAAGAAAATGTTGAGGATGGTTTTAAATGTTAAAAGAAATTGTTACAGAACTTGTTCATTTTAAATGTTGACAAAATGTCTGCAGAAATGTGAAAGAAAGTGTTACGGAAATTGTTACAGAACTTGTTCATTTTAAATGTTGACAAAATGTCTGCAGAAATTGTTACGGAAAGGTTCGTTAAATGTTAAAGAAAATGTTAAAAGAAATCGTTACGCCACGTGTGATTTTAAATGTTAAGAATGTCCGCTGCGCCATGTGTGATTTTAAATGTTAAGAATGTCCGCTGAAGTGACTTAAAGAAAATGTTGAGGATGGTTTTAAATGTTAAAAGAAATTGTTACAGAACTTGTTCATTTTAAATGTTGACTAAATGTCTGCAGAAATGTGAAAGAAAGTGTTACGGAAATTGTTACAGAACTTGTTCATTTTAAATGTTGACAAAATGTCTGCAGAAATTGTTACGGAAAGGTTCGTTAAAATGTTAAAGAAAATGTTAAAAGAAATCGTTATGCCACGTGTGATTTTAAATGTTAAGAATGTCCGCTGCACCATGTGTGATTTTAAATGTTAAGAATGTCCGCTGAACTGACTGAAAGAAAATGTTGAGGATGGTTTTAAATGTTAAAAGAAATTGTTACAGAACTTGTTCATTTTAAATGTTGACAAAATGTCTGCAGAAATGTGAAAGAAAGTGTTACGGAAATTGTTACAGAACTTGTTCATTTTAAATGTTGACAAAATGTCTGCAGAAATTGTTACGGAAAGGTTCGTTAAATGTTAAAGAAAATGTTAAAAGAAATCGTTACGCCACGTGTGATTTTAAATGTTAAGAATGTCCGCTGCGCCATGTGTGATTTTAAATGTTAAGAATGTCCGCTGAACTGACTTAAAGAAAATGTTGAGGATGGTTTTAAATGTTAAAAGAAATTGTTACAGAACTTGTTCATTTTAAATGTTGACAAAATGTCTGCAGAAATGTGAAAGAAAGTGTTACGGAAATTGTTACAGAACTTGTTCATTTTAAATGTTGACAAAATGTCTGCAGAAATTGTTACGGAAAGGTTCGTTAAATGTTAAAGAAAATGTTAAAAGAAATCGTTACGCCACGTGTGATTTTAAATGTTAAGAATGTCCGCTGCGCCATGTGTGATTTTAAATGTTAAGAATGTCCGCTGAACTGACTTAAAGAAAATGTTGAGGATGGTTTTAAATGTTAAAAGAAATTGTTACAGAACTTGTTCATTTTAAATGTTGACAAAATGTCTGCAGAAATGTGAAAGAAAGTGTTACGGAAATTGTTACAGAACTTGTTCATTTTAAATGTTGACAAAATGTCTGCAGAAATTGTTACGGAAAGGTTCGTTAAATGTTAAAGAAAATGTTAAAAGAAATCGTTACGCCACGTGTGATTTTAAATGTTAAGAATGTCCGCTGCGCCATGTGTGATTTTAAATGTTAAGAATGTCCGCTGAACTGACTTAAAGAAAATGTTGAGGATGGTTTTAAATGTTAAAAGAAATTGTTACAGAACTTGTTCATTTTAAATGTTGACAAAATGTCTGCAGAAATGTGAAAGAAAGTGTTACGGAAATTGTTACAGAACTTGTTCATTTTAAATGTTGACAAAATGTCTGCAGAAATTGTTACGGAAAGGTTCGTTAAATGTTAAAGAAAATGTTAAAAGAAATCGTTACGCCACGTGTGATTTTAAATGTTAAGAATGTCCGCTGCGCCATGTGTGATTTTAAATGTTAAGAATGTCCGCTGAACTGACTTAAAGAAAATGTTGAGGATGGTTTTAAATGTTAAAAGAAATTGTTACAGAACTTGTTCATTTTAAATGTTGACAAAATGTCTGCAGAAATGTGAAAGAAAGTGTTACGGAAATTGTTACAGAACTTGTTCATTTTAAATGTTGACAAAATGTCTGCAGAAATTGTTACGGAAAGGTTCGTTAAATGTTAAAGAAAATGTTAAAAGAAATCGTCGTCCCACGTGTGATTTTAAATGTTAAGAATGTCCGCTGCGCCATGTGTGATTTTAAATGTTAAGAATGTCCGCTGAACTGACTTAAAGAAAATGTTGAGGATGGTTTTAAATGTTAAAAGAAATTGTTACAGAACTTGTTCATTTTAAATGTTGACAAAATGTCTGCAGAAATTGTTACGGAAAGGTTCTTTAAATATTAAAGAAAATGTTAAAAGAAATCGTTACGCCATGTGTGATTTTAAATGTTAAGGATGTCCGCTGCGCCATGTGTGATTTTAAATGTTAAGAATGTCCGCTGAACTGACTTAAAAGAAATTGTACAGAACTTGTTCATTTTAAATGTTAAGAATGTCCGCTGCGGCACGTGTGATTTTTAATGTTAAGAATGTCCACTCAACTGTTTAAGAAAATGTTGAGGATGGTTTTTAAATTTAAAAGAAATTGTTGCAGAACGAATGTCCTCTGAATTATTAAAGATGTTAAGGATTGTTTTAAATGTTAAAAGGAATTGTTTCATTTTTAGCTCGTCTATTCAGAGAATATGGAGAGCTTTTACAGTAACTTTTGCGTCGGCGTTGCAGCTTTGGTTAAAGGTTTTGCCTGCTAGGTACTATTGTGCACATAATTCAGTAACCATTTATGATGTTGACTTAAAACTTCGTAAATGTCTTTAAGAGTGTCACATAGTCAAGTCAGATAACTCATGTATAAATTTAGTACATTTATGGCCCTTGTTTGACATCGAAAATTTTGTTAAAGTTTTGCATGCTAGGTACTATCATCTCATTCCGGATGGAATCAACCTCGAAGAGAGAGAGAGAGAGAGAGAGAGAGAGGCAATGTAGAAATATTTGTGTTTTGACTAAGGACACTACTGGCATGACGATGTAGAGGCCCTTCTATCCCGAGGCGAACGCGATACCATTGCACGACGGCAGCTTCCCTGTATTTAAACATTTATTGTTCATTAGATTTAAAGTTTGCTTGTTTTAGCTCACCTGACACAAAGTGCCACAGTGAGCTATTAGGATCGCATTCCATCCGTCCGTATGTCCGTCCGTCCACCACTTCCTTCAAACGACATTTCCTCTGAAACCACTGAGCCAATGTTGATGAAACATTGCAGGGATGTTCCTTGCATGAAGCTCTACCAAATTTGTTCAGAGAATTCCTTTCCATGCAGAACTCTGGTTGCTATGGCAACAAATAGGAAAAAAACTTTAAAAATCTTCATCTCTATAACTGCAAGGCTGTAGGCGTAGATATTTAGCATGTGGCATTGTCTGGTGGACCTCTACCAATATTGTTCACGTAATGACCCCCAGGTCGAAATTGACCCTACTGGACGTCACTTGGTTTTACATAGGTTTATATAGGATAAACTTTAAAAACCTTCTTCTCTGAAACCGTAAGTCCTAGAGATTAGATGTTTGGCATGTAGCATTGCCTAGTGGACATCTACCAAGATTGTTCAAAAGGAGGTCACTTGTTTTCAAAAGACATATATAGAAAAACCTATTTGGTATTTAACATTATCTTGTGGTCTTCCGCCTTCTTTGTTAAAATCATGCCTCTTTGGTCAAAATTGACCACACCCATTAGGCAAGTGGACTTGTATTCAGGTGAGCGATAAAGGGTCATCATGGCCCTCTTGTTTATTGAAGCGGCTCCTGATTTTATATGTGCTTAGTTTTTGTGTCGCCCTTTCGGGGGAAAGGCGATACATAGGGAGCGCTTTGTCCGTCCGTCCGTCCGTCACACAAACTTAACATTGGCTATAACTTTGCCATTTCTTAAGATTTCTTCATCAAACTGTACAATTGTATTGCTTCTGACAAAAGGGTCATGATACCACCAAATTTAGAAGGTGAAGGTAATATTTGACAGAGTTATGCCCCTTTTTGTACTTGCATTTTGTCACGAAAACTTAACGTTGGCTGTAACTTTGCCATTTCTTAAGATTTCTTCATCTAACTTAGATTTTGTCACCAAATTATTGGTTATTCTGACAAAGCGTAAGAGGGCGACACAAGTGTTCTACTGAACACCCATCTAGTACTATTGAGAGAAGCCACCTTTTTCATCAGAACTTAAATACTTTTCTCAAATCTGAGAAATTTCGTCATATTTCTTGTATTCTCAAAATATAATTTTTGAATCTTCTACTTTCAGAGAATTCACACTACTTGCTGTCAAACAAAGGAGCACATGCGTACTATGGAAACATACTTTGTTGCTCATTGTGCCACAGATTGTTTGAAACTGATCTTAAAATGAAGGAACATATGAGTTATGTTTGTCATTCTTATGGAAAAACAAACACTAAACAATACAAATATAAAACACAAGTCTTTTGCCACATCTAAATTCAGTTGCCAACACTGATACAAGCAATATACAAGCAGAACTTATTTGGACTAACACAAGTGCAGCCATTGTTAATTTTGTAAAAAAAGTTTTCATAATTTCAAAGATGTAAATCATCAATACAAACAAACAACGGTTAACCAGAACTACAACACCAGAATGAGAAAACTGGACGTCGCATGTAACCCATCAACCTCAGCAGTAAACCCACAAATATTATATGAACAGTCAGCAGAAACCCATCAGTATTTCGTGCCTGTCAGATCAAGTTGACAAAGGCAGCAGTGCAAAAATCTTTCAATAAGAGGAAAGATATCACTGGTCCAGGAATCAAATGTAATAAGGAAATCATTGATAAAACCACAAGATGTAAAACCCATAAGAGGAGATGGCAACTGCTCTTTAGCTCACCTGGCACAGTGCCAGAGTGAGCTATTAGGATCGCATTCCGTCCGCCGTCCATCCGTCCACCATTTCCTTCAAACAACATCTCTAAAACCACTAGGCCAATGTTGATGAAGCTTTGCAAATAGGAAAAACCTGAAACCACAAGGCCTAGAGCTTAGATATTTAACATGTGGTATTGTCTCGTGGACCTCTACCAAGACTTTTCAAATTGACCCCGCCACGGGGTCACTTGGTTTTACATATGCTTATATTGGAAAAACTTTAAAAATCTTCTTCTCTGAAACCACAAGAGATTAGATATTTGGAATGTAGAACTGCCTAGTGGACCTGTACCAAGATTGTTCAAATTATGTTCCCCAGGTCAAAATTGTCACCTCCAGGGGGTCACTTGATTTTACCTAGGCTTGTACAGGAAGAACTTTATAAATCTTCTTCTCTGTAATCACAGGGCCTAGAACTTGGCTATTTAGCATGTAGGATTGCCTAGCAGACTTCTTCAAAGTTTGTTCAAATCATACCCCTGGGGTCAACATTTGCCCCGCTCAGGGGTCACTTGTTTTACAAAGACGTATATAGGAAACATATTTGGTATGTAACATTGTCTAGTGGTCTTCCACCTACTTTGTTCAAATTATGCCTCTTGGGTCTAAATTGACCACACCCATCAG
>JAFMSR010002472.1:0-24000 GCA_022818135.1 Saxidomus purpurata
GCTGTGATCTCTGCTGGTCTTTATTCATTGGATGGTCTCTAACACAGGTTTGACTGTACATTGTATAAATATGGTATGGTTGAAAGCATGTTGACCGATTCAAAATGAAAAAATCAATTTGTTAGTGGACATGCAGGTAGTTGGCTACTGATGGTCAAGGTGAAACTCGTCTTTCAATCTTTGGCGTCTGCATGAATCATGCAACTTCTTGAGGTATGTACATGCATACGATGCGATGTAAAACCCTAGAACAAAATCACCGTTACCATGCCTAGCTTAGTAACTGTTTGACTGCTACAAAACGCTTGACTTCTAGTAGCAGATTGGCTGTTGCTTGCTTTCGATAGGAAGATCAGAATAGTCAATGTAACGTTACTGCAGACTGCGCAATCGCTCAGTCTCAAGACTAACACCGGAAACAAAACAAAATGCAGCTAGTTTTATCATTTTTACTTCATTCTAGTTTTTTTATTTTCTTTCTACGAGTAAACAATAAACTTGTAAAAAGGTTAACAATTATCTTTATACTCATTAAATGCAATGCTTTTATCAAATTGTATCATTACTTTTTATTTATATAATACTCCGGTTGAAATGATGCAAATTTGAAACTTCACTACATAAAATTGCATTGTATTTCCAAGTTAATGTTACAGTTTATTGTTTACAAGACAGCATGCGTTTGAATGTCAGTTCGGAACAGTTTAATATTCCTCGCCTTCCTCCTCGCCCTCACCCTCAACGGAGTCAACTCCGACCTCTTCGTAGTCCTTCTCGAGGGCAGCCAAATCTTCACGGGCCTCAGAGAACTCACCCTCTTCCATACCCTCTCCGACGTACCAGTGGACGAAAGCTCTCTTGGCGTACATCAAGTCGAACTTGTGGTCAAGACGGGCCCAAGCCTCGGCGATGGCGGTGGTGTTGCTCAACATGCACACGGCACGCTGTACCTTGGCAAGATCTCCACCTGGCACAACGGTTGGTGGCTGGTAGTTGATACCGACCTTGAAACCAGTTGGACACCAGTCGACGAACTGGATGGTTCTCTTGGTCTTGATGGTGGCAATGGCGGCGTTGACATCCTTGGGGACGACGTCACCACGGTACAACATACAGCAGGCCATGTATTTGCCGTGACGTGGGTCACATTTTACCATCTGGTTGGCTGGCTCGAAGCAGGCGTTGGTGATCTCGGCAACTGAGAGCTGCTCGTGGTAGGCTTTCTCGGCGGAGATGACTGGGGCGTATGTAGCCAGAGGGAAGTGGATACGTGGGTATGGTACCAAGTTGGTCTGGAACTCAGTCAAGTCGACGTTGAGGGCACCATCGAATCTCAGAGAGGCAGTGATGGAGGAGACGATCTGGGCGATCAGTCTGTTCAAGTTGGTGTAGGTTGGTCTCTCAATGTCAAGGTTACGACGGCAGATATCGTAGATAGCCTCGTTGTCGACCATGAAGGCGCAGTCCGAGTGCTCCAAGGTGGTGTGAGTGGTCAAGATGGAGTTGTATGGCTCAACGACGGCAGTAGCGACCTGGGGAGCTGGGTAGATGGCGAATTCCAGCTTGGATTTCTTTCCATAGTCGACGGAGAGACGTTCCATAAGAAGGGAGGTGAAACCAGATCCGGTACCACCACCGAAGGAGTGGAAGATGAGGAATCCCTGAAGACCGGTACACTGGTCAGCCAATTTACGGATTCTGTCGAGGACAAGGTCGACGATTTCCTTACCAATGGTGTAGTGACCACGAGCGTAGTTGTTGGCGGCGTCTTCCTTGCCAGTGATGAGCTGCTCTGGGTGAAATAACTGGCGGTAGGTGCCGGTACGAACCTCATCTAAAAAGGACAAATGAAGAGAATAAGCACATGTGTTCTTTAGCAGGTAGCCTGGTCACCAGGCCCTGAAATATCTCTTTTACTAATAAATATCTATCAGTTTTGTTCTAGAGCCAGTCTACTATCCAGCGCCGATAAAACTGCCCCAGTCTACAAAGCAAAATCATATAGAATAGACTGCAAATAGTGCATGATAATATAGTATATAGAAAAAACATAAATTTTATCAGACTAGTAACCTATTGTAAGTCTATTTAGCAGGTTATGCAGGATTACTTTTCTTTTGGTATTTAATTACTAAGGTATCTGTCATTAAACCCAACTTCAACTGATCAAAAATAAAAGTTACGTAGCTTGCTAAAAAGGATACAAGTACTGTTATTACCCGTATTACTTTCTTAATTTCATGGAACTGCAGTAAAGTCTAAAACTACTGACAGGTTTATCTACCTACATGGCTTTGTGAAATTACCAGTCTCGGGCAGTAGCCATCATTCCTTTAAACGGTAATTGGAAACTATCTTTATTAAATTATACTCTAATTAATTAAAACTAAAACGATGGGGGAAAATTAAACGACACTTACCGACTACAGTTGGCTCTAAGTCGACGAAGACGGCTCTTGGCACGTGCTTGCCAGCACCAGTCTCACTGAAGAAGGTGTTGAAGGAATCATCACCACCTCCAATCGTCTTGTCACTTGGCATCTGGCCATCAGGCTGGATACCGTGCTCGAGACAGTACAACTCCCAGCAGGCATTACCGATCTGGACTCCAGCCTGTCCGACGTGGATAGAGATACATTCACGCTGAAAGAGAGATACGAAACGTTATCGAAACCATCCAACTAGAGGACATTTTAACATCCACAACTGGCATGACTAATCATGAAAACTGAACTACAATGGGAAACGCACACTAAAACAGAGAACCTAACATAATACGCCAAGTCATTATCGATATAAACAAATTACACAATAGAATCGATATTTAGTCTATCGTCTTCAAAAATCGCTGCACAGAGTATGTTGATATGGCTAACTTTTTGAGGTGAACAAAGTGTTAGAGGACACGTTCAAACATGGTATCCATCTGTAAAAATGGCTGGCAAAAATCGACTGATCAATTTTAACACGAGCCGCAGCACCGTTATAAACGGTCTGAACATTTAATAATAGGTAAAAAAGAAACGTTAATGAAAACATTGATAAAATCCACTTACCATGGTTGCTGTTTATTTGTTTTTGCTTGTTAAAAAGCGAAAAATGTAAGCTCACAATTGACGTGATGTGTCGAGTGAGAATACTGGTAACCCGCGCAACAATTCTTCCATATTTATAGTCGTCTGCTTACCGGTTGCATAGCAAATGTAAAATGCACTTGGCACTCATTGGGCACTTACAGTCATGTGGTCAATAATTGCGATTAGTCAAGTTTCAACTATTGCCGACCTCTGGTTCTCGGCTTTGCAATTTGATGTTATTGGAAGACCAGTAACAAATGTTTGCTTAACCGATTTAGTATCCGATGGCTAAATATATCAAAGTGTTCGTTTCTTGTGGTCAAAAACAATGAACTTGACTCTTGGGCTGTCAAAAGTGTTTAAATTAAAAAGTAAACACGTGTTTCAGTGTACCGAAATAACTCAGCCACGGACCTAGATTGTGTATGTCCACCCCCGTGATCGGGTGGTAAGGGTCGCTGACTTGAAATCACTGTAACCTATCATAGATTGAGGCTCATGGGTTCGAGCCCTGCTACCGACCACATGTCTCTTTATGTGAGAAAGTTTGCAGCTTCCTACAGAGGGCAGGAGTCTAAAACTTGTAAACTGTCTGACCAAAATACGGTTGGAACGGGCGTTTAACTCCTACAAGAGTGCTTCAACAGTAGGTCCATGTTGGAGTCGCCTTTGCTGCCGACTGGACTCTTATAAAAGCAATAAAAGTAGGTCCATGTTTCTTCTAAATATGTGCTATTGCTTGTTTATGGCGGTAGTCGGTCAATAGCTGATACACAGTTAATAACATTTGTATTTCATTGTATTGGAAGCATGTCCTAATTTTTCTCTGCATTATTTTCAGCAGAAAACTTGGTTCTTGGTCGTGACTCCACGTATCAATATTGGCCATGATATAAGTATTGTATACTGAGAACAGCTGTTGGAAGAATGATCTGCCAGTCAGGTCACATACTCATCGTTAACGGAAAAATTACTACATTGTATATCGGAACTGCACCTAAATTTTATTTACCATGTCCTGATAAAATATGCAGCTTTTGCGTCAAGTTTTCACATGTTCCCTATTGAGCAATTGCATCATCGACTTTTAACTGTTGTATGTTTAACGGATAATCTAGTTTAAGACAGTCACAGTTTTTCATAAGTTTTTAAATTCGGTTACGAATATTTAATCCAACACAGGGAGAGAAGTCATGCGTTTAAAAACATACTAAAATTGGGTCTTCGGTTTAATTTGTGGTGAGCTCTGTCGTAAACATATACATGTATTCTGCACTTCAAAATAATATATTTTGTTGATTTTTACAGGCTGGCAGTTGAGCTAACCATCGTAAGAACCAGTACTAAACTCCTATTCTCCGTAACAAACTGCCAACTTTCTCATATAAAGAAGCATGGTCCTTACTATACAAGGGCTCGGACCCATGAACCTCAATCTACGAGGTGTTTAACGTCAGAAAGTTGTCAGTTTCTGGAGAAAACTTTTCCATAAAAACTGGCCTGGCAAGTATTTCACATTATCAAAGAGCTGCCTTGCTATTCTAAGTGAGAAAGTTGCAAGTTACTTGTAGAGATTATTAGTCCCAATTCAGCCCAGGAAAACTGGAAATAATTTTGCTGTGTTGTTTTTTTAAGCAAGAAGTTGCTAGTTACTTGTGGCGAGCTGGAAACTGCTGGTAAGAAACCAAAATATATGCCAAAAATCAGACTTTCATTTCGGGAACCATTCCGAAATGGTTGAAAAGCACAAGAATTACACATTTCTCAGTCAGACTATCATGTATTATCTCCGGATATCTGAATCATCGTGTATCAGCAATTCAGACACCACAGCACTTCACTGATCAATAGTCTGCTCACAAATTTCCATAAATAGGCAAACATTTACAACAGTTAGCCACTCTGATGTAAATTGATTTTGCACCAAGAAAACAGTTTCAGTCCAGGAAGTTTGTATATTTATTACATCTATTTTTAATTACAAAATACAAACAATTGCTATAAGTAAAGCCAATTCAAATAATAATACATCATTGACTGTACGTTGCAAAAAATACAGACTTAAACCTACAATATGCATGCTGTCTTAAAGGGGCACACCCTACAACTAGCATATTATTTTCTAAAATGTAAAACGTGAGCAAGATGAACATAAAATAATAAATACAAGATCTGTCAGTAGGACAGTGCGCTCGACTTTGAGTGTTTGCTAATAAAACAAAACTTTGACAGTTAAGGGAACACAATTCTTTAACTAGAAATGTTTAAGTACAAATCAAGAAATATTTTCACAGAGTTATCTTCTCTTGCTTAGAGATAGGTGTCATGATGCTTACAGATAGGTGTCATGATGGTACATAAGTACTCCAACTTTCAAAGTAATATCTCAAATGGTTAAGTCAACAAGTCGACAAGAATGAAACTTTTAACTGAGTTTCTAAGTCGAAAAGGGCCATAATTCAAATAATATTCTTGACAGAATTACCTCCTCCTGCCTATGTTTGTGCATCATGATCGTAAACAAGTATTCCAACTTTCAAAGTAATATCTGAAACAGTTTAGTCAAAAAGTGGACCGGTACGAAAAACTTAACCAAGATTCTAAGTCAATAAAGGGCTTTAATTTTTATAACAAATTATTGACAGAGTTACCTTCTCTTACCTTCAGGTGGTGTAAATGATGTAAACAAGCAAGCAATATCTCTAAGGGTTAAGTCAATAAGTGGATTTTACCCATATTCAATGTATTTTCTAAGTCAAAAAGGGGCATAATTCTGTCAAAAACCTTGACAGAGTTATGTACTATTGTCTGTTGGTGGAGGTAACGATGATAAATAAGTATGGTAAGTTTCACAGCAATACCTCTAATGGTTTTGAAATAAAGTGGGGTGGTACGAAAAACTTAACCAAGCTCAATACACTTTCTAAGTCAAAAAGAGGCATAATTCTGTCAAAAACCTTGACAGAGTTATGTACTCTTGTCTGTAGATGGAGGTTATGATGGTAAACAAGTATGGTAAGTTTCAAAGCCATACCTAATAGTTTTGAAATAAAGTGGGGTGGTACGAAAAACTTAACCAAGGTGTGACACCAACGCGGACGCGGACGCCGATGCCGAGGCGAGTAGGATAGCTCCCCTTTTCTTCGAAAAATCGAACTAAAAATGTCATTTCAACAACAATATATATATATATATTGAAAAATTTCTTTTATTAGGCACATGTCAATATAGTGACCTTTTATAATAAATCGCCAAATATTATGAAACAATTGAAGTGTTTATGAAGTTTTAACTACAATATATAAGATTCCGCTAATTTAATGCTCCTTGCTGGAATTTTTAGCGCAAGCATTGATGTTTGATGGCAATTCTTTCAATTATTTACTTAGTTAGATAATGTTTAGGGGATATATAAAGTTTTTTTTTATAAACTGTGTCTAGTTTTAGGGTATGCCTCTTTAAATAACTATGAAAAGTAGATAACAGAAAATGTGTAATTATAATGAATTTAATGGTTTAACAGGAAGGTTGTTTAAGATTATACAGATATAGATCTCTCTTTTTCTCTCCCTAAACCAATCAAATCACATCAAGTTCACAAGTATTTGGTGCATAGCCAACTTGGAAACTGCAACCCTTGCCCCTTCTAACAGTAATTTCTATTTATTCATATATTGTATAAGATGTAACTCACAGAACAGAATGTACCAGTCTGCTGAGACAGGAGATGCTGTTAAGAACGTGTGGCTATGCGAAAATTAGCTGTAAGACAGCTACATATATATGCAGGAAAAAACTTGCATCAGAACTACCTGCTTTGACAGATTTACATTTTGAATACAGCACAGTATTTTTGCAATTATATGTTAGGCTGTTACTGTACAATACACATGCTGAAACAGAGTGAGACAATATTATTTACTTATTTGTTTATGTCATAGTATAATTTGATACTCTTCCAGGTTAATTCCATCAAGATTTGTTTCCCAAGACAAGAAGAATATATCAGTAAGTGTGGAAAAATTAGTGCAACCAGTAATGTATTTTGCATAATAAAAATTGCAAAAACAAACAGAAGAGAAGTGTTTCCAATCACTGCCTTGCAAAGCATGAGTTTGCTAGATATTTAATTTTCAACAATTTTATTTTTCCTGTTAGTTGTTTAACTTGAATTGTATATAATTTATTTTTTACGTGTGATTGAGGTAATTAATTTAAAAGTGTTTTTGTAATGTGTTCCTTCATTTGAATGTACGTGTATATTTGTTTACAACTTCAATTAATATTCTGCTGTGGATTACATGTTTGTATAATGTGATTTGTTGCTCCCCCTTTAGTGGAGCTAATAAAGATATCTATCTAACTTTTCCATACTTAAAGACA
This sequence comes from Saxidomus purpurata, assembly GCA_022818135.1. Taxonomy (NCBI): domain Eukaryota; kingdom Metazoa; phylum Mollusca; class Bivalvia; order Venerida; family Veneridae; genus Saxidomus; species Saxidomus purpurata. The sequence continues at coordinate 7,461 of JAFMSR010002472.1, forward strand.
GAAACTGTTCTGTACTATTCCATACTTTTCCTATCAACATATGGGTCTTTAATACATGTAAACTTGTACATATTTCTAACACACATTTTAAAGTTATACCACTGTTTTACAACTTTGTCATAAAAGATGGTTAAATAAAACAAAACTTAGAAAACACATAAGAAATAAGTTACACATCCTTAAAATAGAAATGAAAATATACCTAACAAATTTATACATGGATTTTCATTTTTGACAAGGATAGTAAAAAGAAGTTCATGGTTTCACATTGTATGCAACAGGAATAAAACTCTTATACAGATTCATATATTTTAGTTGTACAGTTCTAGTTACCTTTGATAATCTTTTCTTTAAGAGCAAAAATCTTTGATATAATTACGTTTAATTTAAAATTTAACCTTTAAAACTTTACACAATGTATAAAGCTTTTGAGATTGATTTGAAGTTGCTTATTTTCATGCTACCATTGAGGCTGTAGACAAAAAAGACTATAAACTTTTGACTTATTTCTGTCACATGACCAAAGTAAAAAGGTTGCACATCACATTTCTCTCATCCCTGTACAAATAGCAGTTATATGTTTTTTATGCTCATTTTTTGGTCACAAAAATGAGTGAGACATAACATTAGCCAGTGGACAAAGTTCAATATCATTAGACTGTGTAACATATTAGATAAATGAAAACTGTACACAAAGTGTTAGCAACAAATCTAAAGGTTCATATGTTTGAAACACAAAACTGTTAATGCAATTTTCTATTGCTATGCGAAATGTTTTTGTATATATATTTATCAATAAACTTTTTTCCTAATTCATTCTGTTTTACATGTAAAAAATTGCAGATATACATGATTATAGCAGATTAACTAATACCATTCAAACAACATTATTGAAAATCTTTTGATATAGATATAAATCTATGAGTGACACATGTTATCTTTAATCAAATCAATAATCTATCAAATGACACAGGATCAAACCTGTCTTATGTGAAACATTAAAGGGAACTAACTCAATATCTCATTTACATTCAACAGTACAATAACGAATGTTTGTTGTCCCCCCTTGGACTGTCCTACACAAATGATAATGTCAGAAAATATATCTTTTAAAAGGGACATCAAAATCTGCCAAGAAATGAAATTAATAATTGTTTCCATTTAGAATCATGTAATTATTACCTTATAATTATAAAAACATCAAACAAATATTCACTTCTTCACAAACCCAGCACTAATTACCATAACAAAGAGAGGGGCGACAAACATTGTTCAGCTAGTAGAGATTTTTCACTCTTTTGGAGTGTTTGAACATGATGCTACTTTTTCTTTTCCATGCTGCCCTTATGTTGTAACCCATATATTAACCTTTCAAAATTGTTGTAGAAGCATTACTCAGCATTGTAAAAGAGTTCCCTTACATATACTTGTCACATCTTTTTGAATGTAAAGTTTTCAATTTTAAAGGATCATTTTTCTGATTCTGAAGCATTCAAACACACAAAAACTGTCCTGCTCCTAACTCAGTGCTCCCTGTCCCTTTCTGAAGACATTCTACCATAATCCCTAAATGGTCAAACATCTTTCATTATAAAATCAAGGTGTAAAACATTTACTAAACAATCTCATATATGCATTAAATTACAGCAATTATTTCCAACAAAATCTTATAGAGAGCATATTTATTTTTTGAATGAATTTATCAAAGCTGATTTGTCCATTGGCCTACCAGCTAAAAGATTACAACAAAGTACATGTTTATTTTATGTTTTCCAGTGAATTATAGTTTCTTAGTGAAATAAAAGTGATAATCCACAGTTTTGAAACAGTGGATTACCATTTTTATTTTCACTGTTTTTGCCATCTTTAACCCGGATCGACGTCAAACGGTATACCGAGCGTAATTAATGCTGGAAACCATGCGACGATGACGTCGTTAAAATGACGTCATTTGTTCTACGTTTTCTGATGACGTTTCCCGCGATTTTCGATATTTGATAGCAACAAACTCAACAAAAGTAGAATTTTAACCATAAAATAAACAGAAAAAATAATGGTATCGGTGTAATATCACTTTAATTTCACTCGTGAACACCAAAAGTAGTTATTTTCACTCATGGCTGCGCCACTCGTGAAAATACATGTATCACATTTGGTGCCCACTCGGTAAAATTATATAGATGATAACTGTTGGTTTTGGTGCAATATCATGTTATAATTTCACCGAGATTTCACTAAGAAAAGTCTATAATTCTCTGGAAAACATAAAATAAAACGTGATATTACACCAAAACCAACAATCATCCTCTATATATTAGACCTGTTTCTAGCCATTTTATTTTTCAGTGATCGAAGTGTTTATAGCAGGGTACTCTATAAAACAGCTACATGTATACATATTAAGTTAAATGTATTACTAAAATGCACCAAAGAAAATTTGCTTTCATTTGATTTCGAACATTTTTATCATGATCAATGGATGCTTTGAGACATTTACAATGCAAACATTTAGCCTTCAAATTCAAATCGGCTAGAATTTCAGTAGAGGTTTTCCGATTGCATACCCGTCTACAAACAAGTAGTACAGCCGACATAGCTGCTTTCACCTCGGTGAAAAATCAGACAGAAACAACTATATCATCCTTACTTTCAAAACTACCATATTTCAGACCCAGTTAAAAACCTGTTTGAGTAGTCACCTGGATTAAGCTTTTGTCAGCCAGTATTGCAACGTCCCCAAAAATAATTACATTTGTACAAAATATCAGCTGTGTTTAACAGGGAGCATCTTCTTTTTGGTGGCCACTTTGATTATACCCTTAGGCTGGCTGCTTAATACAGGGTCAAAAACATTTGCCACTCTGTCATGATACAGGTACACCAGCATTATCACTACCTATTACAATCAAAACACTGAAAGTGCTGACAACAATGTGTCCTCTGCAAAATGAGTGATACCTCGCTAACAGTATCTATGTTCTTGACCATGCGGTTTTAGAGAATATTTTTTAATTGTTTCGTATTTTATGCCATAGCAACCAAAGTTTTGCATGGAATGGAAATCATTGAACATTTTGATAGAGTTTCATGCAAGAAACATCCCTGCAAAGTTTTACAACATTGGACCAATGGTTTCAGAGATGTCATTTGAAGGAAATGGTGGACTGACGGACAGACGGACAGACGGACAGACGGACGGAATGCAATCCCAATCAATCCATTTAGGAGAGTTACAGCCTTTATATGACAGTTGGGACAGACTGAGGCATTGGATTTTGAAAAACTTGTGGCATTGGAATATCAATAGGTGCAAGATATTAAGATGATATTTTAAATATATAAAATATAGTTAAATGAAATAAAATATTGTAACAAAACATACGTACAAAAAAGCGAACAAATAACAAATGAACGAGATCAAAAATTGGAGATCATATTACATACTATCTATGAAATTGTGTTGCTGATGGGATAAATGTTTTTTTTAACCATATTCATGATTATACTAGCTTGCATTGCATTTACATATGACATTACACAAACTTTGACTGTATTTAACGCATTTCTGTTGCATTCCAAATATGTTAAAAATTTCTGATTACCTTTTACATTAAGTCACACAAAAATCATTATCAGCACCCTCAACACATGACCTGGGGGTCATAATTTGAAAAATCTTGGTAAAGGTGAACTAGGCATTTCTATATGCCAAATATCTAATATTTAGGTCTTGTGAATTTAGAGTGAAAGATTTTAGAAGTTTTTCTCATATAAGCCTATGTAAAACCAAGTGACACCTCGGTTGGGTTCAGTTTTGACATGGGGGTCATAATTTGAGTAATCTTGGTAGAGATCCAGTAGACAATGCCACATGCTAACTATCTAACCCCTAGGCCTTGTGGTTTTAGAGAAGAAGAGTCTTTAAGTGTTTTCTATTTGTTGCCATAGCAATTAGAGTTCTGCATGTAATGAAATATTTTGAACAACATTGATAGAGCTTCATGCAAGAAACATCCCTGGAAAGTTTTAACAATGAGATAATGGTTTCAGACAACATGGTGTTGTTAAAGGAAATTGTGGATGGATGGATGATGGACATAATGCGATCTTAATAGCACTATTGGTCCATTTGAGCTAAAATCATAAAATGCAGTTTTATGTATCAGATTGAAAATGCATCACAAGTGTATATGCGGAAGATTGTCTTTCCCAAAGCTATGATTTAATAGTAGAATACTGTAAGTGTATTAAAGTGACATTATGCGCATTTTTTTCAAGTAAAAATCCAGCTGAATATGGTGTGTGTACAAAAACGTAGAGGAAATAATAGCTTTTAACCCAATATACCAAACTCTTCACGCTACCAGTATGAAATAATAAGTTTCCTTATATTGATTTTTCTTATTTGACTGGGAGAGTCAATTTAAGAAAAGAACAACTGCATGCAGGAGTTGATTCCCTTCCACTGCCGAAATCTCTACCAACATAAATAACGACACAATCAACTATCATTTTATCAGTCCAATTTTTTTATATCTAAAGCACCAACTTCAAATACTAATGCGGCATAATCATTAATTTAACACATTTAAACGAACAGCAACCAAAAATTGCTTTTATAAAACTGTCACCAAAAATACACTATGTGCAGTAAGATGCGCATAATGTCACTTTAACCATCAATAGTGATTTATACATTGGGTGTGACAAGTTTCACTTACAATTTCAAAGTACCATGAATGTATGATAGATGCAATCATGTTATCATTGGGATGTAGAGCTATGTGCTAAATACAAAAGGACAATGAGCATTTATATGAAACATTTGTCATTGTAGATTTTGAAGGTGGAGTTCAGAACAGTGGGATCATTGATACTGAAGATATTACAATTTATAATTGAAAACTCGCCAAGTTGAAAATGGCAACAATTGTGTTAAAACAAGAGGGTTTAATTGGCCACCTGTTACTCTGGTTTCAGACAATAAGAATTTAAAATGTTTGTATTTTAGGCATTATACCCAAGCGAGTCCTTGATAGGGATAATATTGATCAAGGGGTTGGCCTTGGCCTTCTGGTTCATAAAAAGATTGTTAAAGTTTAATGCTGTGAGTTCAGAAATGTTGTTAAAGAAAGAAGTTAATGGACATCAGATAGACGGCAAGGGGTCCTTTTTTAAAGCCACAATTTGCCTTGCTATGATGGGACACAGACAAATTGCATGTATTAGAGCATTAACATAGTAACAGTTTAAATGAAATGTATACATGGTGAGCACTTAAATAGTAACACTATTAATGAAGTATGTACATGGTGAGCACTAACATAGCAATACTATAAATGAAATATATTATGCTTCAGTAATAACAAGAACATTTATATCTTTGAATAAATCCGATATTGTTTATGTTGACATTGGATGTGTGTTGTACAAATGTGTGAACAATTGAATTTAAAGACACACTCCCATTAACTGCAAAGTTATGCAATAGTAGAAAAATGAACTATTAGTAAATTTAGCATAAATAAAGACACTGCTTTCCTCTCACTCAGGTCAAGCAAATATTTCAAATTTAAAGTAATAAAGTTTTTTAATATGTTACAAATAATTTTACAGTATAGGTTGTCGGTTAACAGAAATAGAGCTGGACGTTGAGACATATCCCCCATTTGTCTCTGTCCAGTTGAACCAGACAAGCACAGTCTCCAAGTCTGGTTCACTCAATAAAATTCCAGGGACCAGACAAGGAGACACTTCCTACCTATATTCAATTAAATCCGAGCATTCAAAATATTTACAGATTGCACTATGTTACAAGATGATCTAGACAAACTAACCGGTAAAGTTGGAAAAAGTCTGGGGAAATTGCCTAGTAAATGCAAAGCAATCCATTTCTTCAAATATTAAAAAAAAACAAGCTTTTAATTACGTGTGACTGCAAATATGATAAGTTAATATTTAAGTGATTTCAATTATGAAATTCAACACTTTACCAAACATGACTAGGCCAAAGAAGGCCATTCTTTCTCGTCTAGGATCATTTTCTATTGTTTATAAAACGAACAATAAACACGTTGTAACTCTCTGGAGGTAACAGCAATTATTTAACCTCTTCACCGGTTACACCGTTAACTCAAGCGGAGTAACTCAGCATATCTCAATAACGTCTATCGGTCGCTAAGTTAAGGGTCACCACTATCGGTCGCTGTTTTGTGGTCATTCAATGCAGCTTTTCGAGTCCGAATGGATTTAAAATCATTTGATGAAATCCGACAATTAAACCGAATACATTGTATCATTCATTTACTTCATCGTTTATGTTTATAATACCTCCCCCTTTAACAAAAACCCACTTTTATTATCCATTTCCGTTTTAAGCACGCATGTAATTTTACTAATGGAAATAAGGATGTTCACATTGTATGAAATGTCGGATCCAAATACTCCTCTCGATTACGTTTAATTTCCATTATACATGTATACATGCGGGATGCCAAAACAAGACTTGATCCTGAATCTGGCTGATGGTGTAGTAATTCAAATACTCTGAATTTTGCCTACATTAGTGTTACAATGATTTAAAGCATTAACACGTGTATTACGCAACGGAAACGGGTTTTAGTTTATTTTTAAGTCGAGATCACAAACACGATCCACACGCATTTCAGCTAAAGTCGATCTACTTTGCAGGCGAAAGCAGAAACCTATGGCTGTTCAAACTGTCAGGGGCTATACGTTTGACGCATCAGGCGTACGCCGTTCTATTCGTTTCAAAAAGCTAGAATGAAATCGGCGCCTTTTAAGCAATGAGGTTTGGATATACCGGCGTACCCCGGCTTACTCCGGCCAGCGTCAAACGTATAAGCCCCTCCGCTGAGTCGTTTTCAAAATTGCCTACTATAACAATGTGTCACGTGACACATTGTTAATTAAAAAGCACAACATGCATATCTGTTTGATTAGTTTGATAAACACTATAGTTAACCTGATAATATCCCATTTGCTGAGTCTACTATTTTACATTCAAACATAGTTTCAGTTTGAAGATTTTCAAGGTTGTGAAGTCCATCCGCTAGGGTGAAGCAGTTGCATCTTTGCACACCTGATGATATAATAATCCTTGGCACATTTATACACATTAACATTCATTACTACACTTCCGAACAGCTTCGTATCTTGCATACATCAGTGTCTGTCCAGTTGTAATATGAAAAGGAAAATGAAGCTTTCTTTGAAAGCAACCTAAAGTTCATCAAGATGCAACTTTAAGAAAAAGTAAAATCAAAGCTTGTTAGAATAAGTAATATGAAGCTTTGCCATTACCTAACCGAGTGAACAGATTTCCTTCACCTAGACAGCTGCCGAAGAACCTCGGTTCCTTCAATGTTTAATTTCTGACAACAGTTTAAAAAAGTTTGAGACCAATGCAACAATACTTATAAAACAAGAGCACCGCCTGCGGTTGCCTGACGCTCGTCTGCTTAGTATCCAGAAAACATTGAACAATTACTATTAGTAAGTAATACTGATAATACATGACAACCAGAGTTCTGCATGGAACTTGGAATTTTTTTAACAGCTTTGATAGAACTTCATGCAATGAACACCCCTGCCAAGTTTCATCAACACTGGCCCAGTAGTTCCATAGAAGATGTCATTTGAAGGAAATAGTGAACTGACGTACAGGGTATAACGGATGGTGAGTAATCCTAATAGCTCACCCTGGCACTTTGTGCCAGGTGAGCTAAAAATATAATAACATGACTCATATTACCTTAAGGCTTAAGCATCATATCTTTAAGCAGTTCAGTCATGAAGCTTTGATAATTTATTCCAAAATAAGTACATAATGTACCAGCGTCCAGCAATATCTTAGAATGCTATACATGTAATTTTCACAGTGACAATATTTCAGTTTCACTATAGTGCTTTGAGGTTTTCATTTTGTAACATATCGTATTTCTATACTTCTAGTTCAATCTTCAACACAAATGATTTCAGTGTAAATTGCTAAAATATCATTACAGTACCTTTGAAATAGACTTTCACTTAGTAAAGAGTACTATTTGAGAATGTGGTGATAATATTTTCTACAGCACACCAAGTCTGCATGAAGTATGTTACTGCATACTGAAAACTTTCAGTACATCACTGTAACAGTTCTCTTCCCCAACATAGACCTCACTTCTATCTGCACTTACACATATAGACTGTGGTGTACGAACTAAGCCATTCACTACTGTCTTGCTTTGCTTGAAGTCGGATGAGATATTAAGTATTGTGTTGCTCCCTGAAGAACATACAAGCAGTGACCCATCACCTAACATCACCATTCCCACAGGTCTCACAAGATAAGTGTTCTTGTATACAGCAACTACATCTCCCTGTAATGTCATACAAACTACACCACTGTTCCTAGTTGAACTAATATACAGATGATTCTCAGATTGATTTAAGATTATGCTGGTCGGCCCAGAGAAAACCTTATCCTGTAAAGCAAATTTGTTCTTTGCATTTCCTTTAATATCCAATTCAAGCACAGAATTAGGATGCTGGCAAGTCACATACAATCTGTCCTGATGGTAGGTTATACCATAACACTTTGCTTTGGTACCAATAATGTGATCAACTGATAGCTGATCAGCTGTGTTTATGATAAGTATCTGTTCTTGATTGGGTATTGTGACAGCGATCTGGCCATGAGGAAGTACAGCAAGGTCTCTTGGATTTGAGCTGATTTTCTTTTCCAGTATGGTACCCTTTTCAGTATTTACAACTTTGACCTTTGCATTTTTCCAGTCAGTCAGCACAAGCTTGTCTGATGACAAGACTGCACATGCTGTTATGTCGCATTTGCTTCTATCAGTTGGAGCTCTTAACAGTATATCTCTTTTGTACACAAGGCTGCTGATTGTTCCCATTCCTGATGCACATGTCTTCAAAGGTGCTGTCTTAGCTTCCTGGTGGTCAATCAGCTTACCAAAGCAATTTAACAACAGTGCATTCTCCAGCTCATTGTTACGGCTGAACTTGTTTCGTAAATGTGTCTTTTTCATCAACATCTGAGCCTGTTGCACTGCCTCTAAGTGAAATTTTGGTGTAGCTCGTTTCATTTCAATAAAGAGCTGACCATTCTGCTTTGTTGCTTTACAATTCTGTAAATTTGTTTGCACTTTTCTGAGATTAGATGCGTATTCTTGACATGACACAATGGCTGCTTCGATTTCTTGTTTAGTGGTTGACTTTCTGACATTAGCTTCTGCTTCAATCTTATTCTGAAGTTTGTCCAAGTGATCATTAACTTCTTTTCTGAACTTTGTGATATCCATCATAACTTTGTCATAGCAATCATCTACTTCTTTGCCTTTTATTGCAGCTGCTTTGATAACAGCCTCAGCTTCTCTTATGCTCAGTTCCAATTTCCTCACCGTTTCCATGAATTCCTTGCTGTCCCCTATCCCTACACACTTTTCTGGTATATAATCGAGCCCACATGTTCTATGCCTCATAGTCATACAGCCATGACACCCAAGGTTGTCATGCTCTGGACAGAAAAACTTGATGATTTCGTTATTATGGATGGAACACTTCTCAGTACAAACTTCATGAAGTTTAGTCGCGCCAGAATGTTTGTCCATGCTTGCTTTGTCCAGAAGCTGGTGATGTTTTGAAGCTCTTGTTTTCTTATGACAGTGAAAGCAGTTCTTACACAGATACTCCTGGCAATCCACACAGAAACCGTGTGCTTCAACATGCTGGCCGTCAGACAAACAGGGGACACAACTTTCATCAAAGTCCTCAGCAGATCCTCGGGAAATGGAGCCTTGAAATTCTGACAATTTTCGCCCTGACACTGCCATGCTGAATTGTGTATGTAATTCTGCAGAACTTGCACTTCCTAAATATTACCAATTTCTAATTTAATTTCGAAATGAAATTCAATATATTCATAATCCTCTATTCATAAAATTCACAGTCTAATCATATGAAGGTTTGTATATCTAACTGTTTTCTTTTCATTATAAGTTCCAATTCTGGAATCTATGTAAAATTACTTCATAAAGTCAACTTAATTTAATGAAATAATCATTAAATTCATTAAAATTATTTTAACATTTTTCACTTCCTTTTCTTCTAGTCTTTTTATAGACACCATGTCCCATAATTATTTCATTCATGTAACGGAAGTATCCACTCAATGTCTTCATTAATGTAAGACATTGTACATTTCGTGCATCGGAAGCTAAAAATAAGATGGCAGATATTCGAAAGATTGATAATTAAATGAAGAGAGAAAAAGATATATTTTGGTCATTTTCACAGGCTAACAATCGTAAGAACCAGTGCTAGACTCCTGTTCACCGTAAGAAACAGCCAACTTTCTCATATAAAGAAACATGGTCAGTAGCAAGGCTCGGACCCATGACCCTCAATCTACGAGAGGTAAAAGTGATTCCAAGTCAGGCACTCTGATAAACGATATAGTTTGTTCAATTAATCTTGACATTGTTCTTCAAAGCTGTATATACAACGTACAGCCATATTATTTTGACAGATGTACATCTCTTTGTTGGTCAAATGACCATTCCAATGCAATTATGATCTAAACATATGGTTCCTGCATACGATTGTTTGTTATATAAATACTTCAGTAGACCATAGTCTTCCTATTGAAGATCCCCTATATATAAACACAAGGACGTCAGACACAAGTTAGCATCTCTTGAATAATCTTGGCAGGAGGTTACGTAGTAACCATTCTTGTGAATTTTTTTTCAGAATCTGACTGTTTCTTTGGAGATATATAACAATTTATAAATACAATTGCACGGTTCTCTTGACAGAAAAAAGATTATTATGTATAAACAGTGGTTATATCTTGGCGACCATTTGCAATATCTCTTCTGTCATTTTTGTTTAAGTCTGTCACTGCAAGGTTATAACATAGCTAATCACATACAGTATACCATAACCATTGTGTCTAAGTCATTGGTTCAAATTAGGGTGATAAAAGATTGTCCAAGTGCTACCTTGCTGTTAACGTGAGAAAGTTGTCAGTTTCTTGTAGACTTGTAGAGATCAGGATGGAGAAAACTTTCTCAGGAAACAAACCATTTCCCATATCAAAGGATTTCTGTTAAAGTTGTCAGTTACTTGTAGAGATCATTTCTCATGAAAGCTGGGCTGGCAAGTATTTCACATTATCAAAGGTATTTTACGTGAGAAAGTTGTAAGTTACTTGTAGAGATTAATGGTTATAATTAAGTCCAGGAAAACTGGAAACAATTTCCCATTGTCAAAGAGCTGTGTTGTTTTAAGCAAGAAGTTGTTAGCTACTTGTGGCGAGCTGGTAACTGCTGGACAGAAACCAAAATATTTGCCAAAAATCAGACATTCATTTCGGGAACCATTCCAAAACGGTTGAAAAGCACAAGAATTACACATTCATTAGTCAGACTATCATGTATTATCTCTGGATATCTGAATCATCGTGTATCACTATATAATACAGCAATTCACTGATTTCCATACTGATTCTGCACTAAGAAAACAATTTCAGTCCAGGAAGTTTGTATATTTATTACATATATCAATAATTTCAAAATACAAACAAACATGGATATATTGCTAAAAGTAAAGCCAATAAAAATAATAATACATCACTGACTGTAGGTTGCAAAAACAACAGACACACCGTCTTAAAGGGACATACCCTATAACTTGCACATTCTTAAAATGTTGAAAATGAGCAAGATGTACATAAAGTAACACAAATATATAATTCTCAATAATTCTATATACCTTATTAGTGGTTGTTTCTGTGGGCTGAAAATTCTGCGATTTTTGTTACAGAGAAATACTGGCGATTCTCTCTGGTAGGTCATGCAATAACACAGAAGCCTATTATTACAAAACCATGTAATTTATTTCTTGGTGTTCTGTTTGATTGCAGAAATATTGTCACTTCAGAAAAAAACACTTTTACGTTATCAAAATATGTCTTCTTCATGCACAGTATGCCAATATGGCAACCTTTTATATAAAAAATCAAATCAAATGTTTCTGAAAGGGTTTAACTTAACTACAACATGCAAGGTTGATCCTGGCTTGAATGTTTAGCTGAAACTTTGATCCTTCAATTATTTACTTCAATAATGATTTGGGGATATTTATATAGTAGTGTGTAGTTTTAGGGTATGCCTCTTTAAATAACTATAATATAATGTGTACCGGTAATTCATGGTGTATATACATAATGAATTAATTGGTGTAACAGGAAGGTTGTTTAAGATATATAGACATAGATCTCACTTTTTCGTTCGTTAAACCAATCAAATAACATCAAGTTCACAGGTAGTTGGTGCATAGCCAACTAGGAAAGTGCAGCCCCTGGCCCGTCTTATAGGCATTTCTATTTGCAATTTTATGTTAGTCTGTTACTGTATGATACGTTGCTAATATCAAACCTGCTGAAACAAACTGAGACAGTATTATTTACTTATTTGTTTATGTCATAGTATAATTTGATACCCTTCCAGGTTGATTCCATCAGGATTTGTTTCCAAACAAGAAGAATATATCAGTAAGTGTGGAAAACTTAGTGCAACCAGTAATGTATTTTGCATAATAAGAATTGCAAAAACAACAGTAGAGAAGTGTTTCAAATCACTGCCTTGCAAAGCACGAGTGTGCTAGATATTTCATTTTCAGCAATTTCATTTTTCCTGTTAGTTGTTTAACTTGAATTGTATATAATTCATTCTTTACATGTAATTGCGGTAATTAATTTAAAAGTGTATTTGTAACGTGTTCCTTTATTTGAATGTACGTGTATATTTGATTAATATTCTACTGTTGATTACAGTTTATTTAGTTTATTATTTAGTTGATTACATGTTTGTATAATGTTATTTGTTGCTCTCTGTCAGTGGAGCTAACTTTTCCACACTTAATAACAGACAGAAACTGTTCTGTACTTTTCCATATTTTTTCCTATCAACATAAGGGCCCTTTACATGTAAACTTGTACAGATTTCTAACACACATGTTAAAGTTATATAACTTATAACAACTCGGTCATGAAAGTTCCTTAAACAAAACAATAAATGTACTTAAAACACTTAAACAATGTGTTACACAACTAAAAAATAGAAATGAAAATATATATCATATCATATATAAATATAAATATCATTTTTGACAAGGATAGTAAAAAGAAGTTCATGGTTTTACATTATAAGCAACAGGATTTAGTTCTTCTATCTTTGATATAACTATGTTTCACTTAAAATTGAACCTTTAAAACTTTGCACAAACAACGTATATAGCTTTTGAGATTGATTTAAGTTTGCTTATTTTCATGCTACCATTGAGGCTGTAGACAAAAAAGACTAAACACTTTTGACCTATTTCAGTCACATGACCAGAGTAAAATGGTTGCACATCACATTTCTCTCATCCCTGTACAAATAGCAGTGTAGCATGTGTTTTTATGCTCATATTATGGTTAAGGGTTCGACAGTACAGGAAGGTAGATAGATAGACATAACATTAGCCAGTGGACAAAGTTCAATATCATTAGACTCTGTAACATATTAGATAAATGAAAACTGTACGCAAAGTGTTAGCAACAAATCCAAAGGTTCATATGTTTGAAACACAAAACTGTAAATGCAATTTTCTATTGCTATGCCAAATGTTTTCCTATATATCAACAAACGTTTTTCTAATTCACTTTGTTTTACATTGTAAAACATTGCAGATATACATATAGCAGATTAACTAATACCATTCAAACAACATTATGGGATATCCTTGGTATAAATATAAATCTATCAGTGACACAGTTAATATCTTAAATCAAATCAATAAACAGGGTGAATCAAATTAAAGGGAACTAACTGAATTTCCCATTTAAATTCTACAGTACAATAACGAAAGTTTGTTGCCCCCCTTGGACTGTCCTGTCAGAAAATGTATCTTTTAAAAGGGACAACAAAATCTGCCAAGAAATAAATAATTGTTTCCATTTAGAATTATGTGATTATTACATTATAATTTTAAAAAGATCAAACAAATATTCACTTCTTCACAAACCCAGCACTAATGACGATAACAAAGAGAGGGTCAACAGACATTGTTCAGCTAGTAGAGTTTTCAATCTTTTGGAGTGTTTGAACGTGATGCTACTTTTTCCTTTCCCTGCTGCCCTTATGTTGTAACCCATATATTAACCTTTCAAAATTGACATAGAAGCATTTCTCAGCATTGTAAAAGAGTTCCCTTACATAAACTTGTCACATCTTTTTGAATGCAAAGTTTTCTACGTTCCTGTTTTAAAGGATATTTTCTGATTCTGCAGCATACAAGTAGTGCAGCCGACATAGCTGCTTTCACCTGGGTGAAAAATCAGCCAGAAACAATATCATCCTTATTTTCAAAACTACGACATTTCAGACCCAGTTAAAAACCTGAAGTAGTAGTAACCTGAATTAAGCAGTCACTTGCTTTCGCCAGCCAGAATTGCAACATCCCTAAAAAATAATTACAAAAAACAGGGAGCATCTTCTTTTTGATGGCCACTTTGATTATACCCTTAGGCTGGCTGCTTAATACAGGGTCAAAACATTTGCCACTGTGTCATGATACAGGTACACCAGCACTATGACAATTAAAAAGCACAACATGCATATCTGTTTGATTAGTTTGATAAAAACTATAGTTGACCTGATAATATCCCATTTGATCTGCTATTTTACTTTCATCCGTAACATGTTTTAAATAAATGTCCAAAAATTTTTCAGCTGGAAGATTGTTTTCAAGGTTGCGACGTCCTTTCACTAGTGTGAAGCATTTTTGCCCACCTGATGATATATACATTTTCGCCTATCTTTGGCACATTTATACATCACTGCCCATCCAAACAGCTTCATATACATCAGTTCAGTGTGAAATATTAAGAACATGATATAACAAGAGGGTCAAGATGGTCATATCGCTAACCGGAGTACCATCAAGATAACTGGGTATTAAATGTGGCCTCTTGAGTATTCACTTAGCTTTTGACCCATGTAACCCTGAGTTTCAAACTTGGCCTAGAAATCATTGAGACAAACATTCAAAATAGTCTGGGGGACAAATGCGTCCTCAAGAATGTTTTCAAAGTTTTCCTACTGTTTCAGTTGGTGACCTAGTTTTTGACCCCACATGACCCATTTTCGAACTTGACTTGCAGTTTATCAAGACAAACTTTTTGACCAATTTTCAAAATGACTGGGTTGAAAAAGTGGCTTCTAGTGTGTTCACAAACAATTGCGGACGTATGTGAGACAAATAACGACAGATATATGCAATGATCTTAATAATCCTAAATTTTATCTTTGATCAAGACTGCATCGGTTTTCTTTCCACTTTAAGAAAGTAGCTAACCTAGCTTTACAGTTGTGTTTTAAAATAAATTCACCATTTTATAAACAGCTGCAAGTAAGTATGTTCCTGATATATAGCTGACATGGCATTCCAAGTGCTTCACCAGTTAAGCTTATGCGGGTGAATTTTTACAGAAATAATAAATTCTTGCCTCTTTTATGGAGATTAAATACAATATAGGATAATTATTGGTTTCCGTGTATGTATTTTTGTCATAAGGAGTATCAGTACCAAGGACAACACATTAATTAAAAAGCAAGCTCTTATTTCCATTGCCGCTCTTACGACAGATGCAGATACAAGGGAATCCTGGTAGCAGACTGTATTTTTTTAACAAATATACCCCTGGTTCTTTAATATGCCTAGTATTAGCACCATTTCACACAAGACTACCTCTCGATTTCTTACCAGATCATCTTTAGATGGGTGGGAAACAGTGAAAAGCGTTTCTGAAATTTCCAGTGCCCCGGCCAGGAAATTCCGAATCAAAACTAGGGACCTACAAATTGGTTAGTGCAGTTGCCCACTTGATCAACACGCCACCTTATGTCATGTGTAATATCACATGTAATTTCATCGTGTAGGCACAAAAAGAAGTATTTTCACGAGTGGCATAGCAACATATGAAAAAAAACTGTGCTTTTGATGTTAAAAGTGAAATTAACGATAACATCGATACCAACATTTATGTTCAAAACTTCACTTTTGTTAAGTATGTCTTTAAAAAAGTAAAACTACTGAGCGAAATGTCATCAGAAAGCATAGCATTAATTACATCGTCATCACATAGTTTCCAGAATTCAATACGCTCAGTGTACTTTTTTATGTTAATCTAGGTAAAATATTTTGTTTATTTTACTGAGTGAACAGTGTTGTTATTGGTTAATGCACCATTACATTTCGATAAACCACCAAAAACATAAAATAAGAACTATCACATTGCTTTTAAAAGAAACTCTAGTGAACTAGTATACATATTTACATGTATTTATTACCTTAAACACCATTTTTCTTCCAGCGATACAGATTTAAAGTCCAAAAAAGTACCAGCAATATAAGTCAATGTTAATATTTTTTAAATTCCCATGTAGTGCTTTGGAGCTCAGTATAA
>JAFMSR010002473.1:0-24002 GCA_022818135.1 Saxidomus purpurata
AGGTGCCATTTAATATGGATATCTATATTTTATTACACGATTAAAACAGAAAATGATAAAGATGTATATTTTTGGACAAGACTTATTACATCTGCATATTACTAGTATTCTGTAAGCATAATCAAATGACTTAAATTTTATCCTGTTGATACCGTAAACAATTTTGCCTTTACGACCCCTGTATTTTGTCCGCAGTTGTATTCACTATAATTTGTTTTATGCAATGGTCTTACAATGAATATCAGAAATTGTTTCTAAACTTAAATAGAAATTTCTAAAGTTTGTCATGAAAATTTCTGCGAATACAAGGAATGGTATAGGTAAGATCAATAGAAACAGTTGCCTTTACTTTCTGTTTCCGTTTGCTTTTACATGTATATGCAATCTATTTATTTACTAAAGCCCCGTGATCACTATGTATGTTACATAAAACAATTACATGTAGCGCATATATTTGAAAGAAAATTGAAAAGCTTGATTTCATTTGTACCAAAATATCCCGAACGCTGCATGTTCTTATATAGCGCAATATTGTGTCAGTGAACTGTTGCTGACATCATTACGCGAGGAAACGACAGAAAAACGGAAGACAAGCACAAGTCAGCAGGTGAAGTAGTAAGAAAGGTACTAACAGAACAAACTTATATCGTTGAAATGTATCAGTACATTCATTGTTAAATAGATCATGGTGCTCTAAAGTTCAAAACATACATGGAATACAAAGAGTAACATCACTGAAAAACATGCTGATTCTCTTATTTAACCAAAAAAACAAAAATAATATCAAACAGGGAATGCCACGTACCAAAAACGCAGCCTCCCCAAAACGAGCATTTTACACGTTTATGATTGATGTACATAAATTTTTATCATATATTTAGGACATTCAGTAGTTTTACCTTCTCATATTTCGCATAACATAAAATGATATTTCATTGTGCATTTTTATTTAGATACGGACCTCTAGTGCTACTGAGCGAAAGTATTGACATGACACTCGTGAATATTCCATTATTTTTTTAGTGTCCGACGTAGATAGCAATTTTACTACACTTATTGATAAATTAATTTAATGTCTACATGATTACATTGATTTCATACCGCAGTCACGGATAGCTTACTGAATAACGCGTTTGTCAGTCAATCTCGGAGTTGTGAGTCCGATGTCTTCCCTGTCCAATCTTACTATACTTTTTTTTTTTTTTAATCTGCAAAAGCGAATGACGAGTAAATATGGAATATATAGGCAGCACCACATATACAGTGTGCGAATTAGGATGAGTCACTTAAACCGTTGTATAGATCTATATGTATGATAATAAAACTGGGAGACAGGATACAAAAAGGGAACAAACAAAAAAGTTTAAGAAAGTGTACAACGTGGCGCAAATTAAAGTAAAAATAGTACGAATAGCAAAAAATGCGACTCGAGTCAAAGCGTTACAATATACAAACAAAAAATAACAACAAAACATTACGTATCCGAATTCGAACTATGAGTGCACAGAATGAAAATCAGTAACCTAATTATTGAATGCTTCACCGGGTCATTACAGTCTAACTGTCCGTATTTGTATGGTATGGTATATTAGGGTTTTATCGTTGGTACCGGTTTCCCATATGACCAACGCCCCCAGAAGAGTTTTAGATATTTTAGGTTTCGGGGGATAGTGCAAGATACAGAAAGCATCCCAATTCCAGAGACACCCCTGGTTCTTTATCATGCCAGGTTTTCACCCATACATGGGACCTCGGTTTTTAAGTCTCATCCGAAAGACTGTTAGTAATTTTAGTTGGTCAGCCCTGTCCGTATTTTATATACTATATGTATTTAATAGTGGCGATTATTAATCGCCATGCAAATACGTGCTTACAATAATCTAGAACGCTTTCTCTTTGTATTTTGCCAAACAAAACTAAAATTGCTCGGACACAGTTAAGTGTGAAATGGTGAAAGTGCTTGGTAAATATTAACTTAATGCACACTATCTAATATATTGGTTAATCCAAATTAATCTTGATATTTGAACTAAATGGAATTTTAGCGGTTATCATCATAAAAGTTAATTTATTGTATATTTTATTGATAGTCCAGAAATTAATCATTTGAGATATACTGTATTATGATAATGATTGTACTGTAACCACAAAGAGTGCACTTTATTTATAGTTTCCGTTATATATATAATTGCTGTAGTCAAGGTCACAGGGGCTCGGGATGGTAAAATCTTGTGGACACTAAATCTCCAAAACCACTGGTCAGTGTTTAATGATACTTCACACAAGTGATAAGTTCAATGCCTAGATGTACATCATCCATGTTTCGGGTCACTAGGCCAAAGGTCAAGGTCACAGAGGCTCGTTATAGTAAAATCTTTTGGACGCTGGATCTCCAAAATCCCTGGTCAGAATTAAATGATACTTCATACAAGTGATAAGTACAATGCCAAGCTGTGAATGGTCTTCAGTTCGGATCACTAGGTCAAAGGTTGCAGGGGCTTGAGTAAAATCTTGTGACCTTTCAATCACTAAAACCGCTGGTCAGAAGATTAATTATATTTCACAGAAGCCTCAAATTATACAGGCATCAAATATTACATAAATTTTATATACTGGGGTTTTCATCACCTTCAGTGAAAGTTTTAGTTTTATTTGTGAAGATTTCTGATGAAGTTTGTAAACATATTTAATTTAGTTGCTACATTGTAGGTTAACATATTTAAAGAAATCAGGATATTTGAAAACCAAATTTGGTTAGTATGTAGCAAGGTTGGAATTTTAGTAAAAACACGTTCTGATGAGAATAGTCACCTTTCTGATTGTGCCTTAACTATGCCATTTTCAACATTTGTTTTTAAATATCAATATCCGTGTATAATTTCGTTAGAAGTAACGGTTTTTCCTATATGAACAATCATGTTTGTGTTATATAGAACAAAAACGTGTTATTGATACTATATATTTTATTACTTTTCACATTAAGTGCATACATGATAATGATATTACAAACGTACTTGCTTATACAAAATATCAGTTAAACAACTTGGTGCACACAAAAAAAAATGACTGAATTCAGTCACTAACTGACCATACATTCACAGCATATATGAATCTGTACTTCAAGACGATTCGAATATGATTGAAATTCCATCTGACTGAATTTCAGTCATTCCTGATTTCACTATCTGTAACTGAAGAAGCAATGAAAGTTTTTCGGTAAACAAAAGTAGAAGCTAGGCCGACAGTGACGGAATTCAGTCACGAAATAGCAATCATTTAGTCTAAAATTGTATCTGATAAAAATTCGTTATTTTATGTTTTCACTTTCCTAAAATTTCTAAAATATCCTAAACGCTGAAAGCAATGTTTTTCCATGATCAAAGTAAGAAGTTAGCCGAATTCGGCTAAATAGCATGATTCATAACACACATGGAAATTCACCGATACTGGATGTAAAATAAATGTATTCACTCAAAATTATCACCTTTCAGTAAGTGACGCGATACAAATGTATGTTTACAAATGTGCATATACCGTATTTATTTTAATTGCGAAATAATTTATTATTATTTTAATTGTGTGTTGAGGTAATGTAACAAGATGATGCAACACATAATGTAAAAATGACAATTGAAAGACAAAAATTAATTCATTAAAAGAGACGAACATCAAACAGCCAAGATTTTAATAATTATTTTAGTTTTTCGTGCCTTAAACTACATATGTGTAGCGACCAACAAAAACGAAGAGGGAGTAAGTAGATAAGTAGAGCTGTACATAACAATAAAAGTTTCTCTTAGCTAAACAGAAACACAATATTATGTAGACGAATAAAGTAACGACAAGAATATATGTAAAGCTAGTCGACGCAGTGCAAACGAAATTTCAATATCTAGTTCATGCTTAATGACAAATACTATTTTAGCCCTAATGACAAATACTATTTTAGCATACATAAACATTAAAACCACAATTTGCCCCAAAAAAACAAATGAATGAATGGACGAATGAATGAATAAATGAATGAATATAAATTAAAGGCGGTCAATTACTTTTAAGCAACATTTTATGACAATTTTTTTGGTATAATTTTTATTCTGTTAGAGATTTATCTAATGAACAAAAAGACCCATTACATAGAGTTCGATCCCTATCAGAAATTTACATTTTATTAGCTTTTATAAAATTTTGTTATTATTTAATATGAAAGTATTTAAAACGTTGAGTATTTCTTTTTTATTTCAATATAATTTCTACTTTTAAATTTGAATTGGATAGATATACAAGTATCTTAACATTCTGATCCAAAATGCAAGATTTAAACCTACGTGTAGCTTCTGAATAGATTTATTTCCAATCTATCTTGGGTGCGCACCCAAGATAGGTAAAGGGAGGTAATAATATCTTTTCAAACTTGAACTTGTAATGAATTCCATCTAAAAATATAATATTTAATGCAAATATTTCACAAATATAATATAAAAGGTCTTATATTTATATTTTTCTGTAGGCAAAGTATGTGTATCAAATTTTTACTTATGATAAAATAACTCTATCTAGGTTGGGCAACCAGGATAGGGAAATCAAATTTTAAAAATACCTCCAGTAAAAATCGTACTTGAATTAAGCGCTAAGTGAACATAATAAATGAGTGTAAATGATCAGATGTTAATGTTTCAAACAAATATGTTACATGGCCAAATTCCAATTATATACCTTTAACGCCAAACCCACAAGAAATTAATCAGAAAGGTATTAAGAAGGGAAAAGGTAAACCGGTGGTAGTACATGTTAGTAACCCTAACGTCGCCTGCATCTGGCCATGGAGACGAAAACCATATATCTTCGATAACACTTAGACCACCAATCTCGAGCAGTTTTATGGAATTTATGGGCATGGCTATTTCATAACAAAAGGTGGTACCACCTGTCCTGTAGAATGATTGGAGATTTCTACATGATTGACATATCATGAGTCAGACTGTTACGGGATGGGATTTAAGTTATGGACTTTAATTGGCTCTTAAACATAAACAAGAAGGCAGGGCTATTAAGACTGGAACTGTGAAAACTATTTGAAATATCCATGGCCGGACAACAAGCACTGTCTGTTAGACGTGCCCATTGAAACTGACAGTCCTCGATTGAAATTGATTGATAACATGATTATATAAGTTAACCTGCCTAGTGGTCACATGTATTCAGCAGTCGTCAGCCTTTAGAAGCCAAATTCTATTTTTACTCAATTTGCCATTCATATTAAAAACACATTAACTGTACAGCCACCATTTTA
Organism: Saxidomus purpurata; assembly: GCA_022818135.1. Lineage (NCBI taxonomy): Eukaryota > Metazoa > Mollusca > Bivalvia > Venerida > Veneridae > Saxidomus > Saxidomus purpurata. The sequence goes on from JAFMSR010002473.1 coordinate 5,294, forward strand.
AATGCAAACTGTGTCCGGTTTAATCATACATTTAACCTAAAACAAAATGTAATCTTAAAAGTTTTTGAACTTTTTACAAGATACATGCACAACAAAATAGACAACATAACATATAACTAACATAACTATAAGAATATATACATATACGTATGCATTATAAACATACGCCTCTTTACATCCAAGACAGCTGAAACGGAAACATGCAAGTACATGCACATGAATATTATATCAAGTAAAGCTTGAAAATGATTCAATTTACGGAACTGATATGATTTAGTGGTATTATTTATGTAACAATCTGCCACCGGGCGTTCAGTTGGGACATGTCTAGTTGTTCATCTCCAGCCTACGACTTTCATTTGCAGGCCATTTCTTAAAATGCATGAAAACATCACACCGATTGTCTTTCGTCCATCTGAAAATATTTGTTGAAATATTAGATGAAATGTATCGTTATTGTATATTTTGAAAGGTATTATTTAACATTATTCTTATGAGAAACAGTTTGAAATGCAATATACAAATTGGTTATGTTTTAGAAAATATACTACAATCTTGTAGCAACATCCCTGCCCAGTTACCTAGAAGTCCCAAACACATTAACAAGACATGTGCATCCCCCTGGACTCCGCCACACCCATGCAAACTCAGACTTCTTTAAGTACTCTTTTTTCACTCATACCGCAGTCTTGTGGAATAGATTACTCACGCATATTGAGATTCTGCCTGGTCTTGAATCATTCAAGCAGGTGTCGGCCCAACTACGTTATTAATCGTCCAACAATTGTTTTTGAACCTTTTATTCTTTTACCATTTTAACAGTTTTAACAATCTTGATTCTCCTAACTGTAAGAACTATTATGCATTTATATGATACTCGTGAGAGGTGTGAGGCAGTTTGACAAGATAGATAGATACTATAATGATTTTACCCAATATAGACATAAATTAAAATGGAACAAAATCTCATATTTTCAGTGGATCTGAATGATTACATAGCTAACACTTGATGATTAATTATCTAGGAATGATTTTCTTAGATCTTAGTGTACGTCTGCCTATAAACATCTGCATTTTAAATGGTTCTAGGAAAAAGCGTGAAGTTTTTATTTGTTGCAGCCTGCTGGCTATTATCAAATTAGAAAGCTCTTTGGTGGCTGAAATTATATAATTAAACTGTGGCTGACCCAAATTATAGCAAATCAGTACTGGTGGTAAACTGACATTTCATTAATGACCATGCAAATTATCTAAAGTAGCGTTTGCCATCTTCAGTGAAAGATATAACTGTAATGGCGAAGCCATTAACCAGATAATGTGGTCAATTAATCAAACAATATTATACAGCAAGACTGTTACGCTAGCCGTATTTTGTAAGATTGCCTTTTCTATTCTAAAACACCACAATTATAGGTCCTTCATGAAATAACAAGTTTAAATGAAACTCTGTGCGAAGCTTATGTATGTAACGAATTTGATTTTGACTATACAGATCTGCATTCACCCCACCCAAAAACATTTATAAATGGTATGTTAATTAACTACTATTATGATAAACATATATTCGTCGCATGTAAGTATTTAGTGTACATATTTCCAGCTCTGCATAATGTAGGTTCAAGTCATGTGAATATTCATTTTCTTATTCAACTTTTTATACTTTAATACAATTATTATATTCATATAGAATGTACCTGAACGCACCAAGAACATTGATTATAGCGATTATTTTGACTTTGAAGTATAAAAAAAATTATATTGATAATGCTTACATGCCGAGCTAGTCAACATAACACTGGCACGTTATATGGACTCCTTTTCTAGTAGTGTAAACGTGACGGAAATATGCCTATTGTACTTTAAGTTTTTAATTAAAAAAATAAATAATAAATATTGAGAAAAGTCTACATTACCTATCAAAGTTTGAAATTTTCATTTAGCTAAACCAAGTCACTTACTTACGTTCGTAGTGCGGGAGCACTAAGTATAGATTATCAAATTTGCATTAAAAAGTACGCTCATAACTGAGCTACGAAACAAATCGATTTGTTTCTTGTGTGTAAAATTTATTTATATATTTATAAAGTCAATATATGTAATTAAAAGCCGAACATACCTTAGTGAAGCAAATTCGTTTCATTCTGATCCACACTATCGGGGTTAGCATAACTAAAGGCAAGATCTCGTCGGGCGAAAATCATAGATACATTTTGTTCTTGTATATATCTGAAAGCAAGTAAAAAACTTAATAGTAGTTGCAAAATTGTATGTCCCACAACTTATTTTGATGTCAATAATAAATTCTCTACATGTTATAAAAATTGGTCATGGTACAATTTGTAATAAAAGCTACGAATACGTATCAATTATGCTTAGACATATCTTTCAGAAAAATCTTTGAGAAATAATAAAAGTTACAAATATAAAGTTACAAGTTATCTTTTTACGGGCGTTCAGTATATATAAGAGACATGTCGCTAACATATCAACTAAATAACACTTCTGATTATGTAGGTTTTTATTTTAAATGCATATATCGATGGTATCAAATTATGTTAAAATCAAAAGTAGAAAATTCTTTTACCTTTAAACACAGTTTCCTTCAACAATATGTGAACTCCGCTTTACTGCAGTATCGTTGTACTATTCCAATTATTTTTGTTCAAATTATACATACAACACTGTAGAAGTAAAAATGTCTTACAATTGAAAAAATTCTTCTTCGAACACATTAGCAAGGTCACTGTTCGTTCATCCATTTTCTCAACACAACTACTTCACATAAAACTCATTGTTAAATAGACTAAATGAACCTTGTAACAGACTGTAAACCGTTGTAACGAGAACTACCTGTTTTATGTACCTTGAAATACTTTGAATTTTATACTTATACACATTTTCTACCTTCGAGAAGTGGCAGACCCCCATAGGAACCATTTTGTTGTTATTTTTTTATGTTTATTTCTTTTTTGTGTTTCTAATAGAATTGAAATACATGAAAATTTATGTAATTTTGCAAAATATGACAACTGCTTCTTAATATTCCAGAATTGTAGCGTGCTGTTCAAGTAATAAATGAAAATATAAAAGTCGACCTTGGTAATTTTTAGAATAATTTTAAATATTAGTGATAAAAAATCCGTTATCAGTAATTGCCCATACTCCCAATCTTTTAATTTTATTTGTGTGATATGCCTCGGGACAAAATTATGTAAATTGCATAAATTATTTCATGGCTTTATTGCATAAGTTTGCTACCCGTGTTAATTTTTTTGGAATTAACTACATGTATTGTAATTCTGCATTGACTGCAGTACTTTTTTAATCTATACAAAAACAAAATTTAATAAACATGAATGTATAAAAACATAACTACTTCAACTGGTAAAAGTCCATTACTAAGACCAGAAACAGAAAACAGAAACCATTTCCCGTCGGCGATATTTGACTAGGACCTCAAGGGGCGGGTACTGGTGAGAACTCCAGAAAGCAGTAATGAAGAATATTTTATAAAGTTTTAAGAACTTACGCTGTATAAGCCTCAGATCATAATAATAATGAATTACAGTCAAACCTGTGTTGAAGACCACCTCCAAATAAAGACCACCCTGCTTATAAAGACCAGCAGGATGATTACATTGCACTTTTCATCTGTAGTAAAACGGCAGTGAATAAAAACCACATACTTTCAAAGACCAAATTTATAGCTTCCCAGCAGTGGTCTTTGTTCACAAGTTTGACTGTATGTAGAAATTATTAAATTTTCTATGTTTCATGCATCGCAAAATAGGCGAACGTAATGTATTGGTTACTAGTAATTCGAAATATCCGCGCTCGTGTGATTCGACTACCAGCTTAATGTATAATTGACTGTTTTCAGATGTGCTTATACAGCTGTACTGATGAAGATTTATTGTAAGACTGTCTTTGTAAAAGAACTATTGCAACTTGCGTATTACATTTTTTTTTTTCTTTACGTGTCGCGTTGATGAAACTTACGATTTGAGGCCTGTCACGTAACAGGCTGGCAGTTAACACGCCATCACTTCTGGGAACGGCCAGTTCTAAAATCTCTAGAAGAAACTGCCAATTTTTAAAAAAATAAAGAATCATTTTGGGAACTTGGTTGAAACAATGACCCCAACTTCGCTGATAGTTTTAGTGATTACAAGTCAACAACATTATTGCCTAGTCTGAGGCCGTAAGTAAAGGCTGTTATTTAGTGTAATAAATGTCTTACATACTATTCGCATTTAACTTTCAGAAAAGGTAGTACATGTAGTTGCACTGGCACATGTATGGTCTGATACCTGCGCATGTGCGCATGTATAGTATGGTACCTGTTCACGTGCGCGGGTATGGTATATATGTATTAATTTTGGATAACAACCCATTGAGAACAGAAGGTAGTTGTGTAAAAGACAAGCATGACCTCATATTCAAATGATTGCTGCTATCAAAACGAACAATTGTAGTTAATAATTGCGAATCAATTTTATTTTTACATGTACTCTATTGTTTCTATAAACAATTTGCCACATGACCAAAACAAGAACTCATTATCTAATACAAGTCAGATCTAGTTTATTTTGTATCATTCAAGTATTAATCACAATACATAAAGAACAAAGATGGCAGTAAATAGGTCGTAGTAACATTAAAGGGGCACTACCTACATCTAGCAAGTTAAACTCTCAAACATAAATAATGTGTTCAATGAACGTAAAATGATAAAAGAGTAGTAAGAGTCGCTAACTTGAAATCACTATTACCTCTCATAGATTGAACGTCATCGGTTTGAGCCCGGCTGTGAGAGACTTTCTTGCGGAAGATATGAGTCTAGTACTGGTTCTTCCCAGGAAAGTTGGTTAAGTAAACTGCCTGCCTATTAAAATGACCAAATGCAGTTAGAACGGGCCTAAAATTCCTAAAATACATTTATTAAGAACAACAAATATAAAAATGCTTCATTTTGTCACAATTTTTGTGCTATTTTCTAACGCTGGTTTTACCTGTATAGTATTAGCCTTTAAGTTACATGTAAGTAATAATACTTGCAAACATTCTATGATTTTGAAGTTATTTAATTTGACACCAGTTTTAAGGAGTATCTTTAAAGAAAGAAGCATTATTTACAACATCACAATACAAACATTATTGATAGCTTTGTTTGATTCGATTCAAGGGCACGTCATGGCAAAGACGTGCAGAAATGTTCTACAAGCTTCATTTCTACATTAAAAGGTCAATGTTAGCGTGCTACAAACTCTGGTTTGAACACATATCACAAAATTTGGTGACCAATCGTTCGGGCGATCCTGTGTTTTGCACTTTGCTCAGCGCCATTTCCAAATTGTTGTTACTGCAGTGTCTTTTCTCATTGTTAGAATATTGTTAAAACCATTATTCAGTGTGTAAGTCTGGTTGTTGATCGGATTGGTTTTTGCCTTTCATTAATTTTACAACTGATTGTCGAAGATGGTATCATCAGTTGCAGTCACGCCGTTTGAAGGCTTGAGAAGTAGCAATTACTAACATAGCGTGGCGCCATACTGTAGGGGGTGGGGTCGGTGGGGGATTGGGTCGAGCATCACACTTCTAACCCGGAGGCATCATGTTCGAATGCCATTATCCTTCTTTCTGGTGCAAGCACTTGTTCTGGCAAACATATTAAATAAATAACTAATAAGAAGCTAATATAAGTGTAACAATTTAAAGATGGATAACCAAATGAGATATATGTGAAAAGGCATATTACATGTATATGATGAAATGTTTTTTAAAACCCTGGTGAAACAATGGGAAGCAAATGAAAAGTAACTCGTTCAACAGTTTGTGCTTAGTCTTGAAACCAGTATCTTTAAAAATGGCACCTGGCGAGAGCAATAGTTCTAAACTTTCAGTATGTAAGTTACAAGTTATATTCTGAACATGAGCTACTTGACTGTATACAAGAAGTAAGAAAACTGAAAACAAATTTGGTAAATTACAGAAATCCTCACATGAATAAGAAATAGAGAATTAAATATTTAAATATTGTAAAAATAGGGAATGTGTAAGCTTTGCAATACGGAAATTGAAACAAACTACATTTCACATGTAGAGAGGATTACATTCCAAGAACGTTCTATACTGGTATTCTTGCTAACCTTATTTTATGTTCCTGACTCTGCATCATCTTGTATATGTGTGCTATTTAAGATATATTGATATGGACTGGAGACCAAAATAAAATAAATCTATTGCTATTGTAAAAAGAAAGTTTCTAAACCAGGGAAGGAACGTTACATTTGATTAGTGAACAAAATTAACGCTGATGTTGCAGCAGATTTCATTTTATAAAATGATTTTTAAAATTATTAATTTTTTGATGAAGATTGTGGTGGTGATTATGATGATGATGATGATAATGATGATGCTCGTGTTGCTAGTGATACAGTTAAATAAGCATCTTATTAAATTGAAAACAATATTTTTCTGTCTTATCACTTGTGAGATTCACAGGTAGTTGTTGAAATAGTTTTGTTGTGTTGTCTTCTAAATGGTACCATGCGGTACGGACATGCTTGACACTTTTTCTATCCTGAGACTTCAATTTGGCAAGCAATCGTGAGAGGCTAATTGTGTATGAAAAGTTGAAAACTACTAATAATTTGACCATTATGACCTATGCCTAAACTACAGACTGTATGTTTTTCATCAATATTATAGAAATTGCATTTAATAAAGCAGATCTGAACAGAACAGATATTTCATTAGATAAAAACGGAATGTTTTTCATCAATGGCATGCGTCTGGATGTACGTCATATGAAAACAAAATATGCATACACATGTACATGAAAATACACAAATTGTTATTGAAACTGTTATACATGTACAAAGTTGTCAATTACGAAAGAAAAACTTAGTTTCCAACATTTTAAAACAGTTTCTCCAAAGGCATATCATACAAGAAATATCTTGCTCTTCAATCTGTGTATTTTCGTTAATTGCTACTTACACTTCTCAAAAGAAGTGCAGAAAAAACGTAGCTAAATTTTCACATTTCTGTTGACTTTATTTACTACTCAATCAATGTATTTTCCATACACGAACGTCTCTATAATGTTTGCTATATGTTTTTAATGAGTGATCTGTCATTTGTCCAACGGTAAATGTATCGGTTACATCACTTATGTTTCAAAAACAAATACAATGTATTATACAGTCAATTTTGTTGAGCATTCTCCATACGTTTTGTCTGTTTCTGGTGACGTGTTACCAGTATTAGTATATATTACATGTCCGTCCACTACACAAAACCCGTAAAGCATTGATTATGTACTATTAAGCCGGCTGGCCCAATACCTTATAAAGCGAGCCAATACCGACGATCGCAGCCATTTTTACCTTTAATTTCATACCAGTTTTAAATACTCATTTAAGACTTTTTGTTATGAATTTGTGAGTAAGTTCTTAAACGGTAAAGTACAACAATAACTCAGTTTTTTCGACTGGTTTTATTTTAGCGCTTTTTGCTTTAACTGCTATTGTTTGTCATTGATTCTACAAGGCATGCTTATTTTCAACAACAATGTTTTCTAATTAAAGTGAATTTCTACATCTAAAATTTTTATTCAATAACCTGTTACTAAGCGATTGCAGCGCAGACCAGACATCGCCGCTGTACCATCGTAAATGACGCGGTGTGTAATCAGAATATGCACGTACGTATGATCTAAACCAAATAGTTATATTATTGTTTTGAATTTTCAACAAATTATTCAGAGAGTTGAATTATGCAAGTCCCATAAACGTATCCGTATGTACATGTAGCTGTAGCACCTATCTGTCCAAGAAAGATGTATTACCGGCACAATTGACTGTTTCTTTGAAAACATTAACACAGGTTCGTATGTACCAAAGAAGGGCAATTGTTGAGGACTCAATGGAAGTACCCTAAGCCATTACTTTTTCTCTGTTATGTAACGATATGCGTATGTGAATTGATTCAGACTGCAAACTTATTTCATACGCCATCAAGGATCCAAAGTAAATTTCAGAAAAACCAGGCAGAGTTATGTGCTATTGTTCAACATGACTGGTTGACAATAAAATTTATGTTCTTTGCACTTTAGGTAAAACTGAATGGTCTGCAAGGACATTAAGAAAAATAATTCTACCAAAGTTGTTTGTTACGGTTATGAATTTCTTCCCAAAAGAGTGTTAAGAATCTAGGCTTGGGTATTGTACATAGAGTGCACATACATGTACTTGTCTCTTTACTTAAAAATGTTAATTCTCGGGTTAGATTTTTATACAGACACTGTAGCAATTTCTGCGTTCAAACAAAGAAAATGTTGCTTAGTCATTGTGTTACTTTGATAATTCTTGCTCGTATTGGCATTCTGGCTAAACTAAGTCACTCCAGTGCCGGTTACAGATCACTCAAAGTCAAGTTATCAGATTCATACTTGACGAATCCCAGGACTAGTATAATGACGTGTGACACACCATTAAGAAATTCAGCAACAAATAAAGTTGTATATGGTTCATAGTACATGCACCAAACATGACTATTAGGATTGAGAAGGAAGCCATTATTTCTATCTTTTGTATGTATTATTTTTAACAATATTATGTACATTATTATAAAGATCTTACATGTATGCACGAATAAATTTCAACAGAATTGCATTCAAAACTTTATAAATAGAAAGTACAAGTTAAATTTAATGCGCAGTGCCAATGATATCTAAAAACACAAATAGAAAAGGCTTTCTGGCAAGGCGTTTCATAACAAAATCACTATAATACGAAAGGTATGCATACATTAACACTGTTTTGAGTAAATAGAACGACATAGTTATATCGCTATTCTATCAATAAATTCTGTTTTTGTATTCGATCTGTAAGTTCGAAGTGCCATCTGCACCTTTAAAAGATATATTTCCCACAAATAAGCCGATCATCAAAAGTCAAGAAACCAATTAATGCCAGAATCTTGCTACACACATATATGTTTTTTTTTAAATTTATTCAATCAGATGTTGTTATAGAATAATTTTAATTTTATCTCCCTAAACTATCACCGTAGAATACATGTAAGTATTTTATAAACATACGTGTGAAGTACTCGTGAAATTGAAACTGTATCTTAAATAACTAACAAGAAAAGTAGCGTGCTACCTACGCACAACATTACGTACAACATATTATTCATTTGACATTTTAGGGACATCATCGTGTTCCGAATGCGACCATAGATAAGTTTGTGGATTACATTAAGTCAGCCCAAAACTAATTTACGCATGGAATATTTCACATTACACAAAAACTAGTCATGTATATATTGACATCAATTGTGATTCATTTAGCAACACAATAATTCGCCATTGACTACACTTTTGCATTTCACAATAGAGTAAACTAAAAAAAGATATTGTTATGCATGTAGATAGAAGGCTAAAATAGAAAATACCGGCCGAACACTTTAAATTGGACTTTTATGCTTATGATACATGTACTACCATTTTTAAAACTGATTCTTTAATAAATGTAACTTTTACGGTGAGGACAAATTCCGAACAGTCACCCAAAAGAACTTTTCCCATGCTCCCGCAAGTAATAATAAGAATGTAAAAAATAAATTCCATTTATAACATAACGGTGAGTCAGGCACATCATCCTGGCAGTACAATTAGTCACGCATGGGGCTCACCGTTGCAACCTAGGTACAGTATAAACTAAAGAGTATCTACAATTCATTATTTAATTATATATTAATGTTAATGGTAGTTTTGGTTCTTTTGTTCAACAATGCAACGCAATTCAGACCAACAAACATATATGTATTATATATGCCAAAATCCCTTATTTCCATAGATTTTGTATCTGCCAGGTAATCATCAGCATGGAATTGTATCAATAAACACCTCTCTGATAAATGACCTTAACACCACCTAATCTGACATTAATAGCCGCAAATATCTCTACAGGGTCAATCTAAGCAGCCTGTTAGAGCATTGCATGCAGTAGTATACTAATTATAAATTATATTAAAATATATGTTGAATTAGGAAAGTACAACGGGTCTTAACTGAACTTATATTTCAAGTAACTAAGTATAAGATATATTTCTTTTTTAAACATGATTAATTCAGTGTTTTTCTAGTAAATTTTAACTCTTTTAATTCTTTTTCCATTTCATTAATCATTATTTGACAAGTCAAGGATTTTATAACATTTTTTCACACAAAAGAGTGTTTGCAGTAAGGCTACAATAGCTACAATAATTAACAGAGATATCTCTCCTATTTTAGGAGATATCTGTATGAAATTAAATATATATGTCTGTTTTGATTAAATAGTAGAAGAGATATATCTCTTATATCAAAGAGTTATCTTTCATCATAACAGAGATCTCTTTCACGCTGAGAGAGATCTTTGTACCACACAGAAGTATCTCCTGAACCTCAAAAGATGTCTCTTTTACTTACAGGGATATCTTTTTAACATGTTTGAGAGATATCTTTCCATTTTTTAGAGACATCTCTCTTAGTAACAGAGATATTTTATTCTAAACAGATATATCTTTCTCAGAGATATATTTTTATGTAGAAGATATGATATGTCTGCATGATACAGATATATCTCTATTACATTGTAAGATATCTCTTTTACTTTGAAAGATATATCTAAAGTATTGGGAGATATCTTTCAAAACATGAGAGATATTTCTGTTAAAAGAAAGATATCTTCTAATTTATGAAGATATCTCTGAATTTTAAAGATGTCTCCCTTATTTTAGGAGATTTAGCACCAACAATTATACATTTAAAGTAGAACAAATAGAGCAACACCAGAAAATTTCTTTCTTGGCCTAAGCAAATGAATCTCATAAATAAATTTCTCTCCAGTTATATTGTACAAGTATAGGTCAATGAATTCTCAAATATAACATCTGGCAATTGATGTGAGGCTAGTTGGTCAGCATAGCAGGTTCCTGGGTTTTTATGAGGTGTTTACTGTAACCAGTGATTAGCTACACTGATAAGCCCTTGCTGAAATGTAGCAGATCTGATTCATATGTTTGTCGGTCTGAATTACCTTAATTATGTAAACGTTGCTTATACAACACGGCGATCAGCCACTTCTTTTTGTTTTCAGAAGGCCATGTTTTAAATATGTTAAATGAGTTATGAATATTCTTTCACATTCCATACATGTTACCTTCTTTAAAGACCGAGATTGTTAGCCCTGGGAAACTTTTCTATGATTGGCACCTACCATTAAGTGTTATTAGGCATGGGTCATAAAACCCTCATCTTGCAGTAATTCGATAATTTTGGATTTGAACTGCAGCACCTGTATAAATTATTGTGGTCATTACTCTCTGGGACTAGCATTCACCACACAGAATTGAAGATTTAAGCGTTATATAACAATGTAAATAAATTTTGTTTGTTTAATGACAGCTCAGTCAAATAATTATTCTATAAATTTTTATGCAGTTATAGTTAATTTTCTTCATGTAAGCTCTAGACACAGTTTCTGAATTTACACATTAATTGTAACTAAGAAATATTTTTGTCTATCTTAGATATCTCTCCTACTTAACCCACATATGTATATATATATGTTAAACATACAAATACCAATGTCGAAAAGTTATGGATATATGCTCTATTTAATCATGACATAAATGTCTGATTTGAAGAAAGGTATCTTTATCATGACCATACAGAGGTATCTTTTTTATTAGAAAGATAATAAGAATATTTCACTGGTTACACGTGCAAATGGAAATATCTGGCTCGATGGTAACTGTTTTGGCGGTACCGAGGCTCTGCCGGGGTGTAAGATGAGATTTTCCATCACTGGTAAAAACTGCAGATATCCCGATCTGGTATGAAGGAAATCCTTCTGTCTTACAAAGACACCCCTGCAAATCTGAAAGATATCTCTAATATGATATAATAAATATAATATTTTAAATGCCCTTTGGATATCTAATGTGCTTTAGAGATATGTCAGTCTCAGTTTCTTGAGATATCTTGTTTGCATGGAAGGTTGTATTTTTCAGATACCACTTGTATTTGAAGACAAAAATGTTACTGATAGATATAATTATGTGCATATAACTGTAAAGATATCTATCACCGACATATCACAGAGAAGGAGATATATCTGTACATTTTAGAGATATCTCTTTTGTTTTGAAGATACGTTTCAGTATGATAGAAACATCAAGTATCTCTATAACCTAAATAAATAAAATAGGAAGTAACTTTATGTTAGTTATGAAATAAACTGTGTGTTACTTCTTCTATGTGAAAAGAAGAGCATATACTGATATAAAGCTTGCCAATATTTGATCATTCCCTATGCACTGAAATTCATATTCACAACAAAATCCCAGTAGTTCCACATTTGAAGTAATAAAACCATTAATTCTCTCAGAACAAAAATGTCATGTGTTAAAAGTATGGGGTCAGTGCTGTGGTCAGTTACGTTTAGCAAATATTTTTTTATGATACAGTGTTATCAAACACAGAAAAGTCCTAAAGGGCTATCAATCTCAGCCTATAAAGAATCAGCATTTTTATTGTTATAATAATAATTATTATTTTTTTAGTAATAGTAGTATTTATACTTATATCTGATGTTTCTAACGGACATGCGCGTTGAGATCAGACCTGGTTCATTTAGGCAAATGAGTGACGTGAAAAATCGCGTTTAAATGGAAATATTAATCTGCATCAGGAATCTAGATCAAATTTCCTCACAAATTCATTTCTTTGTTGCATTTCATTTAAAACGTAATACCCGAGACACCAGACCGGCCATATAAAATATCTAAAACCTGTCAGTGTCAGCTAATTATCAGCACGGTATTATGAACATTAGCGGTATTTGCCAGCAATAAATGTAGAACATTATCATTAGTGCCCAATATAAATGTGTCCCACGCCTGTAATGTATTTCTTGAGATACATCTCTTTGGTTGTAAATTCTGAAAGTGAAATACAGTACAAGAAAGGACTGTTGAATGCTCCTTGTAGGAGTACACTCAGCTACATGTTTATTAGATAAGTGTGTTGTAGCATATAACATAACTATTCCAAATTTGTTTTCACTAGATAGAGTGTTAAAACTTCACAAAGTAAAATACATAGTTGACTGTGTAGGCAATGCTTGGAAATGCTGGCACTTGAGAGAGCTAAGGAGTATAGCGTTGTTAGTTGAAACAATAAACTTGATATCATCAAAAGGACGTTCGGCAATACAGGTAGTTTTCACCACGTTTACTCGAATTTATAGCAGAACGAAGCTCTCATGCTGAGCGTAAATAACGACAGCCATAATGAAAACGTTAATTTCATAAGAACGTTCTACAGAACAGAAACTTCTCAACATACCGGAACCGGAATATGTACATGACGACATGGGAACACAAGTTATGGGTACCAAAACAGTAAGTACATTTTATGAATTTGATTTATATTTTGAGATACATGTTCAGATTAAGGGCAGAGAAAACTAATTCAACATTTTTAAGACACAAAGCATTCAGAACAAAACTGTTCACAGACAGCAAATGTTTAAAACAATTTAGCCCTTATGGATAAACTCTATTATATAAGTCAAAGAGGTGTAGTTACTGGTTACTGGTCTTTGTTTTTTTTGGGGGGGATTTAACATTCGTTTTGAAATAATCAATTGATTGTATATATTTATTTGTGATAATCAACTGAATATCTGACAGTATTATGACACACAGGAAGCACTTTTAAATATACCAAACTACTGTTTCGTACCAACTATCATGTCAAGTTGCTTCTACATTATATATGTGTTTCTTCAAAACGTATTAATGTGTAATAGATATTAACTTTCGATGTCTTCAAAGAAAACCATTAACTGTACCACAGAAATTCTTATCAGCAGGTTAATGATCCGCTTTGAATTATGATAACATGGATTGACAGGGAGTAACATATAATATCGTGAAATGGGATTCTAATTCAGCTTTTGAGATGTGATGAAAAGTCTCTTTTACCGACCTCAGTAAAACAGACTTGCTCACTTTTGTATCAGACACTTAATACATGTTTTACATTATGGGAAATAGTTCTTTGAGGCGTTTATTTAGGTCAGCTAGATAGATATTGTTCTTTTTAGAAGTGCATGAGGTAATATATCTTTCCTTTTCAGGCTACCTTTTGGAGAGTATCGGGAGACAGTTACAAAGGAAAATTGCATATGCCTTAAATCATCCCAAGAGGATAATCAAAAGTGGATTGGGCAAGTCTTAACAGTGACTCAGATGACTTGTTGTATACTACGGATGCTGATAAACGGACAGGGGATGGGGTTATGAAGCCTAAAAAGGGGGGATGATCAATATCGGACATAATAGCAATACTTATTTACACTTTTACATCAGAAATGCTCAAAACTCGACTGTCTTTGGAAGTCTGAAGATACATGTCCATTGATACATCCATATCTAAAGGCTCTGTACGACCATTTGCTGAACGTTACAGTGCTTGTGATAATTATGGTCGTGTTTCGTTTTAAACGTAGAATTTTAAACAGAACGGCGGCGCATTCAGTCATAATTCTAATCTTAAGACCTTGGTTTATAAACAATGAAAATGCTTTTTATCACGAAAAGTATTTACCTGATTATTTTTCAGGTGGTTTCTTACACCATATTTTTTGTCTTAAGAAATTAGTTTATTAACCACCAATAAAAATGATTTTATCACAGAAAGTATTTACCTTTGTATTTAAGTTTTAGCTGTCCTGGATGCTAGACGGCGTATGTTTTATAATGCATACATGTTGATATCTCACATTATAGTTTTGATGTTTAGACTGACTGTTTTGCTGTAAATGTATATATTTCTTTTAAATAATTTTGTTTTATGCTTATATTCAAATTAAAATGGAACATTAGGAAACATATGAATTGTATATATTTCTTTTAAATAATTTTGTTTTATGCTTATATTCAAATTAAAATGGAACATTAGGAAACATATGAATTGTATATATTTCTTTTAAATAATTTTGTTTTATGCTTATATTCAAATTAAAATGGAACATTAGGAAACATATGAATTGTATATATTTCTTTTAAATAATTTTGTTTTATGCTTATATTCAAATTAAAATGGAACATTAGGAAACATATGAATTGTATATATTTCTTTTAAATAATTTTGTTTTATGCTTATATTCAAATTAAAATGGAACATTAGGAAACATATGAATTGGCATATTAAGGCAGATGACTGCCAGTAAGACAGGTTAAACCATATTTCTACGACTCCATGTAGGTGGAAAATAATGTCCAGTTGTATACTCTTGTAAACAAAGGTTACAGGTTAGCTTATAAGCGTAGTTTTAATCGTATTTATTAGCCCCAAACTGGTATAATACGACTAGATTTGAGATTTACCCTCCCAGTTTGCAGATAAGTATTGTTGTAATACTCGCAATAACTTGAATCAAAGTGTGACCATTTCATTGCTCTGTTCAGTTTATATCCAATTCTTTTATTGATGTTTTGTTTGAACGAAGTACGCTCATTTTCTGCACTGTTATTCATTTTTTTCATCAAGTGTGTTGTTGTTGTTGCTGTTATTATTGTATCTGGTGACATAACATGAAAACAAAATAATCATATTTTATTTCTAAATTTTAATATATAGATATGTAAAATTATATACGCAATATGTACAATAATTTGTTACATGTCGCTAGTGAATGTTAGAACATGAAGATGTAGCAAAGAAACTGATAGTTATTTTCTTGGCCTATGAACGATTACCTCGAAAAAGTATATCTTTATCATGTATTTATTTTTAACGGAATTGTACATTACTATTTTTGTTTGCATGCATGTTATTTACCAGATCGATATACACACCTGTTTATTTAACATACTGTTGTTATAAAAAAGGATATTAATAATAATTTTGAGTAAATACATTTATTTTGCAGCCTGTATCGGTGAATTTCCATGTGTTATAAATCATGCTGTTTAGCCAAATTCGGCTAGCTTCCATCTTTGTTCACGGAAAAACAATCATTGGTTTCAGTATTTTAATTGTTTTCAAAATTTTAGGAAAGTGAAAACAGAAATAACTGAATTCTATCAGATACAATTATAGCCTAAATGAATGCTATTTCGTGACTGAATTCAGTCACTGTCGGCCTAGCTTCTTACTTTGTTTACCGAAAAACTTTCTTGCTTCTTCAGTTGCAGATAGTGAAATCAGGAATGACTGAAATTCAGTCAGATGCAATTTCAATCATATTCGAATCGTCTTGGAGTATAGATTCATATATGCTACGAATGTACGGTCAGTTAGTGACTGAATTCAGTCAATTGTTTTTGTGCACCAAGTTGTTTAACTGATATTTTGTATAAGCAAGTATGTTTGTAATATCATTATCATGTATGTACTTAATGTGAAAAGTAATAAAATATTTAGTATCAATAACACGTCTTTGTTCTATATAACACAAACATGAGTGTCCATATAGGAAAAACCGTTAATTCTAACGAAATTATACATGGATATTGATATTTGAAAACAAATGTTGAAAATGGCATAGTTAAGGCACAATCAGAAAGGTGACTATTCTCATCAGAACGTGTTTAAAGTCTAAGTCAAATATAGTGTTCATCGCCTTTTACATAATGTGAAAACAGCTATTTTTCAACTGTCAAGATACCTGTAAAAGTAAGGACTGTGCTTTTTACTCTCTGAGACCAATTCCGTAGATTTGAACAAACAATTCTACACAATGTAGCAACAATTTCCCCACATGTTTTCTACACAAATAATTCAGTTTGAAATTCTTGCTGTAACATACACATGGAATATGTTGTTTTCCTAGCACAGGATAGACATGTATGTATGAGCAAAGTTGTGTTGTTTTTGGGTTCATTTAACTTTGTACAGACTTGTTAGTTAAACTTAATTGTATTGCCAAAGTTCAGTTTCTGAAATTATTTGATAGTTAAGTAAAATGTTAAAAATCTTCATCAGCTACACATAAAAATGCATTTGTACTCATTTTGCTGGATGAGTTCTCATTGTTAACAAAAATTATTAAAATTTCATGTCAGAAGAATTTTCAGTTTTTGCATTTTTGGTGAAAATATGTGTGCCTCTGAAAGTACCCCAGGCATGTATTACTTTATTGTCAGCAATACAGACCATATACATTTATATTTATACAGGAGAGTTTTATACGGGGCAAACAGCATTGCAGTTCATGTTACACCAATCATTTCTTTACTCTTCAAAGAGGTGAGTCTGTTGACAGTTTATAATTAATTGAAACAGTCTATAACATGTAAATAATTGCCAGGTATTTACCACTCTGGCAATAATACAAACAACAAAACCAATTTACCGCAGATCATTTATTATTTGGTGAGTGGCACCAAAGCAGAAACATTGGACTTTCTCACTATAGATGGGACTGTGCCATGGGAGGAATCTTACTTTTTAACAAATGGGAATGACATACAAAACTTTAAAAGGAAATGCAAGCATAAAATTAAAAAGCTTGTTAATTATTTAAATTGGATGAAAATTAGAAGAGTAATGAGAAATATTAGATTTTGTAAATATGCAAATTAGCCACACTATTAGACACGCCCCTTTTTCAAAACATTATATTAGTCAGCCATAAATATTGTCAAAATGACTTTCAGTAGAATTTTTATAAATTTTACACTGCAAGGTAACTTCTTGAAGATGTTAGATCACCTAAACATGCAGCTTTAATTTTATAAGATTCATTTTTGGAGAAAAAAATAGTCCCTAGATAAAAGCACATGACTGTCAGGTCCAGATGTAACAGAAAACCATGCATTTTGTCATTACCAATACCATATAAATATAGTTTGTTGAAACTTTGGTGTGTGAAACATGTGAAGACAGTGTATACTTACATATACTACCTTTAATATTTCAGGCATTATCACCGTTCTATGTGTTCCAAGTATTCAGTGTATGTGTGTGGTTTGCGGACGAGTATTACTACTACGCGTCATGTATTATTCTTATTTCTGTGATATCTCTTACTACAAGCATTTATCAAACCAGAAAGGTAAGTTAGACCACAACACTCTCTGTTACTTACATGATAGTCTGGTCCAATCCTATTGACGGCCATGGGAATGAGGCTTTGAATATATACATTCCATTGAATTGATTGACAGCCATGGGAATGAGGTTTTGTGTATATGCTTTCCATTGAAGTGATTGATGGCCATGGGAATGAGCCTTGGTACACTTTCCAGACTCCTATGATTATGTGAGAAAGTTCGTTGAGTGTTCAATACTGGTCCTTATCATGTAAGATGGTCATATAAACTGCCAGCTTGTTTAAAACTGAAACAGTAGTGAAATGATCATTAAATACAAAGACATATTTCTGCAGGGTCATTTTGAATGCCTCCTATCTCAGAAGAAAAAAGGAGATGAAAGTTTAAAAGAATTCCATATTTTTCTTCTACATTTGTATTTATGGTTTCAACAACGGGCCGGTTTATTTACCATAGTTATACAAATCACATTACATGACTGTATACCAATGTTTCTGTTGTGCAAGAATTGTATTACACAAATTCTTCATTTTATTTTAGATGCAGAGGGCTTTAAGAAATACTATTCAGACATCCACAGTGGTCACTG
>JAFMSR010002474.1:0-23977 GCA_022818135.1 Saxidomus purpurata
CAATTTTTATTTTTTATTTTTTTTTTTTTTTTGGTAAAACCCTAGGGTCGGGTTGCCCTACACACAGATTTTTTTGGCCTAAAGAACTTCAACGAACCTGGTTTGCATTTGTGGATGGGTACTCTGAAGTACAGAAATTGTGCCAATAATTGTGTCAGAAATCTGACATGCTAGTATTTTGGTATTTCATAAACCATTAATAATTTAATTGATCAGACTATAATCTTTTTATTTGCCACCTATAAATGTCAAACTTTATTTAATATAACCTACAACAAAAGTTACGGGCAGTTAAGAATTTTTCAAATTTTGACCGCCGTCTTGCAGATTTGACAATTATCACATGACGATTATTGAGAAGGATTTTTGCAGAAAATCACCAATTGTTTCGATTTTGGTCACAAGGACAGTTTATTTATTTTCATGACCACATGTGTTTTGATGAATACTTTAAGGGTCTGTTCCACGTCGAAAATAAAGTAGATTTCTTTAGGAATAAAAAGCAAAGTGATAAATGCTGTTTTATATTTATACTCATCCTTAATATCACCTAAAGACTAATCCAAAGAAATTCCAAGCCATGTGAACTACATGAAAAATGAATGTGATTGTATCATGCTTGATAGTGGGTCCGGGATGGCTTTTTTATTAGAAATTGATTGGACATTGTCCATATGATAAATACAATACACTGTCGTGCGTATAGATCTATTAAAGCAACATACATGCCTTTTATAAACTTTCGTAATTGTCTCCAATCCTCATAGGATTATTAGCAAGCAAGGAAAAGCCAGTGGCAATGAGTTGTTGGTGGCGTTTCGGGTCTCTATAACTTTAACTTACCAGTACGAAGGAAGTCCTGATGTAAATCTGTCTGTTGATTGGTTTTGTCCAGACTGAAAAAATCAAATTTTAAATATTTAGGCCACACCAAATTAATTTCTTGGTCATCGGAATATATCCTAAAAAAATGGGAGCGAGCGAGCGAAAAAAAAATTAAAATATTTTTTTCCCAATTCAACCATTTTTGGAGCGGGCGAAGAGCGATTTGGTAAAAAAAAAAACTCCTCACAAAAACAAATATTCACTGTCAAAACATAAAAAAAACTTGGAAATAGATAAAAGAGCTACAGACACCTTAAATATAAATTGCCAAAAAGGTACAGACCACAAAGTGACTCCTATATACACCAGTACTAAGTTTGCAGGGGTATAATAAAGTGATTCTTGCAAGAAAATATTTTTATTCATTTTAAAAGACAATATTTTGTTTTCTTACATACATGTACAGCTAATACAATAAGTTTTTAGAAAGAGAAACATTTAAGAAACCATCAGACTAATGTGTATTTCAATTTATGCCCAAACACTTTGTAATGAAACCCATTTGTTAGTCATATCAAAATAACCCACAGAACTTTTAGTTGAGTCAAGGCATATGCTCTTTTACTTCATAAACTGTTTTTCGGTCTTTTTTGGTCATTCTATGCATCGAAAATTTTCATACATGTACTGGTTTGCTGCCATTTTGACAATATAGTAGTCATGATTATACAAATAAAGTAGCGGGAACATGTTCTGCTGGCGTTTTTAATTGAATTGTAGGTTTGAAAGTACTAAATTTACGAGTTCACCGCGACAAAAAGGCCCGCTTTGAATTTTTGGTCTTGGTTTATAAAATTGATGCAGACGGAAGCTCAAATTGCAAAAAAATTATTTTTTTTTTTTGATTTTAAAAAATAATGGAACAGGAAATCCATTGACCAAGTAATTAATTTGGTGTGGCCTTACTGTAAAGTAGTACATTTATATTAATATAATTTCTCAAAGACAATTTATTGTTAAAGTGATATTATTGTTCAAAGTGATGATCATTTTTTTGAATAGAACATTAATCAATGATATATGCTTCTAGAATAATGAACATTGCCACAGCTATAACCAAAATATATGGATCGTTAAATGTTTACTACTTCAGTTTCATTCATATTGAAGATAGAGTAAATCTGTAAAAATCTTGTTTGACTATCCTAGTCAAAAATAAAAAAAAGTCAACTCTTTCAGATATGTATATCTCAATTTGTATCTGTCAATGAGAGAAATAACTTGGTTAAACTCACTTCTTACATGAATGTAAAGCATCAACTGTGTTTTCAGCATCATTCTTGACCATAACTCAATATGGCCATTTTGAAGGGTAATATGACTGGCAAACAATATTTGATATAAACAAAAATTATCTGCCACAACAAGATTTGCAAGAACGTCTGTTTTTGAAATAGATGAGAAAAAAAGCATGCAAAATCCACTGGCTTTTCCTTGCTTGTCAGTAGCCGCAGATGGTAAGAAAAAGTGTATGCCTAAACATCAATCTTTATATTGTTTGCATATATATTATATGAAAAAAAAACTATTATGCCATGAACAATTTCTGAAATTTTATTTGTGGACACCTGTAGAGTAACGGAAAACATGAAGTTTATCACATATTTTCGGGATTTTCGCTTTTACAACGTGGAGTTCACTGGTATCGTGGTTATAGGCCTTACAATTTGAATATTTATAAAATGAAGGTAATGTATTGTCTTAACATCTTTCTATCATGAAGTGTTCGTGAAAAATTTTCAGTTTGCTGAGTACTTAATTTATTTCTCAAAATGATAACGTAAATTGAATTGCCCATGAATTTCTAAGATTGTAATTACAGATTTTAATTGTACCGTAATCAGACTGAAATCTCCAAGAATGATACTTCAGCAAAACATTTGGACACTAACTTGTGTTATCTCGCAAAGTTTTCTGTTACTGGTGTTATTATACTTTTTGAAACTCCACCTTCCTATCTTTTTAGCAAGGGGCTACTTGTTTTTGTTATTCAGATTTTTTAGATTAATTTTAATGTTCAAAATTTTATAAATTTTCTGGAAAAAAGTCAGTAATATAATACAGGACGTTTCTGTAAACTTGAGATTCTAAAGTATAGGTTCAATCCTACATGTTAATGTGCAGATGTTTATTCTGAAATAATTGCAAGACGATAATAACACACAATTTAATAGGTACATTTTTATTTCTATCCTGCTCAGTTCTTCAAGTCCAACAAAAACAACAGCTATGGTGTCTTTGCAGACAAGCTTGCAGAGGGCAATGTAATAAATCTTTGTGGGGGTCATTTAGGGAATGTTGTGACAATAATTTGTAATGTACAAAGATATCATTCTCTTCATAACTCCTCCTCACCACCCCACTTTTATCCCCATGTCAGGGAGGAAACGGGATGTATTGGCAAGATCCCTTTTCAGGCTTGTTTATTCAGATAGATAAGGCAGTGTTTGTAAGTTTCTGAACAATTACATTTGGAATACTTTTGTGAAGTAGCTTTGTATTAAATAGGGCATAATGACTTTTACTTACTTAATTCTCAATAAGGGTATGATCAATCAGCTTGCAAGCAGTGGCCTAGGACTGTGCAGCAAAGGTATTGTAAATTTTTATTACATTTGTATTCATTTCACAGAAAACTGGTAAGACAACATTACTGCTCTGAGCAGTAACACCTCAGGATGTAATATAATACAGACTCTTTGATATAATTTACCAACTGATAAGTCATTCATAGGAGCTTTATTCATACATCATTATAGCACTTATAAAATGAAGAAATATGAAACATACAAAAATGATACAATTGTTCCTTTTATTTGAGAGAAGTATTTTAAAAGATCTCATGCATGTAAACAAATTGTTAGATGCACTATCTTCATTGAATTTTTTTTCAAGGCGATAAAGTACGTGTACGTCATTTCAAATTCATTTAATAAGTATATGTATATGGTTTTTCATTTTTTTTTACAGTCTACTTTGTCAACTGAACAGTAACCTTGGTATCAAGATTATTTATTGATATTGTGTAATTTCATGACAGTTTTCTCATCAAATATATGATTCCATGTAAACCAAATACCTTAAAGGGGTAACTGGACTATATAAACCACTAGATGGCGCTGGGGCAGGTTTTACAAAACACATATCTAAAACACTGAATTCATATACCTCCGGACAACATGAAAATTTTATAACAAAAAACTTTAGAACTAGATAAGGGCTACCCAACACCCTAGCCATAACTATAAAGCACGATTTAGTAAAGATTTGAAATGAAAATAGAAAAGATTGAAAACATTAGACAATTTTATTACAGATAATTTATTCCGCGATTTTCCAAAATTTTGTAGCATAAAAGACAATTTATAAAGGATACAAAACATTGACAGTTTATATTTCGACCAAATTAAACGACCAAATTATATTTAGAATAACAAGGACCAAAGATATAACACAAAAAAACGTAAGAAAAAAGCTTTATTTAAACAAAATCGACAAAAAATCCTTTTTTCTTTATCTAAATATATAAAAAACACATGTATAGAATAATTACTACAAATACCTACCACGTGACAAACCCGGTATAAAGCCGACATCTTGACATGTGACGGAAGCTCAGTAGATTAGATAGTTATTAGTCATTTTATAGAAATATGTGAAATTAACAAATTTTTACTTTTCAGCGGTTCTAGTGTCTGAGTAAGAAATTTGATACCTACATAGGAAAAAATAGTGTCTGTGGCGACATACCATTATAACCCACGCATATACAAACCCCTGGTGATTACAAAAACAAACATACAACTAATAAATGTCCAAAATAATCACCAGGACAATGACTGGAAAAACGTAGAAAATAAAAATAATCACAATTAATGACTGCTTAAACAAGAAAATGCATACTTAATGCCCATATAAAAAGTCATAACTAACCAAAAACAGTGATTGATCCTATAACTAGATACCCCAGACATTGCAGAAAATGCATAAAACACTACTAATTTCCTAAATGGAAGCAGTAATCTACTGTCAAAAAATAGCCGGATCCAAAAAAGCCAAACGCGCACCTGTTATAACTCCATCCGGTTCGTGCGCACTAAAAGTCGCAGTAGGTCACCCAAAACCAACAAGTAGGTCAGGTCAAGTAGTACGAACAGCAATGTTAATCTTGAAAAGCATATCTAACTTTCGCAATTATATTTTCGAACCAATAAAGATGTGTAATATAAGATCAAAACTACATTAAGAACAATCTTACTCAGGCACGAAAAACCCAATCACTCACAACAAAGAAGATGTGAAAAGTACTGGTTAGTCAACCAGGATCAGGAATAGTAGTTCACCAGCATCTGTCCGAGGACCGAATCGCCGATCATGCAAATCATGATCTACACTTACTTCTTTTATTATTTATAAGTAAAAAATAAAACAGATTAACAGATTAAAATTAAAATTTCCTTCTGAAACAATTAAAAAGAATTTCTCACCAAAATTCCACAAAATTTGAATAAAATTTCTATTTTACGAACTCATGATCTACAGCAACATTCATATATTTAAAGACAAATTTTGGCATTTTATCTAATTTATGATACAAATGATTCAAATAATTACATTAATGACTGTGCTTTTTCAACAGTAGTAGACCGAACTGGCGGCCATTAGCACCCTGCTGATTGGTTAATCATTTTTGTCTCTCCTGGCTCCGATTTTTGCTTCTAGCTCCGGTAGTAAACAACCAACTAGTACAAGTCTCTTTATAATTTTCTATTGTACACCATTATAATTAAAGAAGTAAAGTTAACAAGTAGCCTGTGCGGTTGCTGGCTTATTTGGGTTTTAAGGGTTTTTTATATTTTCAAAATTTCAGAGTAGAAACATAAGTCAAACTTTCATGCATACTTTTTAACTTGTTCAAATAAGTAAAACCATCTTTTCGGACAACATTTTATTCTATCATTCAGGACAATTAAATTTTTTATCATCACAAAAAGCTAAGCAAAATAAAAATAGGACAACACTTTATTAAAGGGGATTTTTACTTTACAAAACAAACACATATAACATCTAGTATCAAAATTTTCTAAAAACTGTTAGGCTACCACGATCCAGACATACAAACTAGGTCAATCACACTTAGATCTCATTGGTCGCCGTGATTGGCCTACTATTTGGTAACCAATCAAATACAAACTTTGGCTATACTGGCTGGAAATTGCAGTCAGGTAAATTTCTCCTATTTTCTGGCTTCAAAATTTTATTTTTTAGGCATGACGGGAGACATGCCGGGGTCTCATCCAAATATCAAGCTAACATAAGTGCTCTTTTGGACGGACCTTGATAAAATTCTCATCAAATCAAATCAAAATGGGGCAGGTTTTTCAATAATTTCAAACATGTTTCACATCAGAGACCCTTTTTTAAAAATTTTGACAAAATTACAGAACTGTTTCCTTTGAAATTTGTTACAAAGGTAAACTGTGCCATTTCATAACAGTTCATCCAAAAATCTTAATGATATATCAGTTCTAAAAGTGACTTTGAGAACAAAAATCAACCTGTCAAGCAGACGATCTCAGATTTGAATTTCCCGGTGCTGATAAACTCTGTGTTTGTAAACAAAGGCCACGTGGTGATGTTTATACACTTGAGAGTAGTGGCATGCATTACAGAACAAAAACAGTTTACTAACCTTGATGAAAGTTTATTTCCATAAAATGAGAATATCCTTCATTAAAATGAATCATTAAGGTAATCAAGACCTAAATAAGTAAGTTAAAAGTTAGCAGATACATGTAACGTAAACATATGTTTTTGTGCAGAAATCTATTCAAGTTGCCATAAGTTTTTCAAGTTGTCAGTATTGAACTTTTTAATTTTGGTATAAATGTCTAACTTGCAAAAGTACACAGCAGGACACAACTTCACTTGCGGTTCAGTATGTTTTGTTCTTCCCCCATTCATCTATACTTTACTTCAAAAGCCCATTCTGACTATAGTATAGTTCAGTATTTTCTATAATAATGTTTTGTTGTATGATACTATTTCTTGGTTCAGGTGGTCTTCCATTTCTTGGTCAAGCCCGTGGGTATGCAGATATATAACATAAGGCAAACCATAAACAGTGTCGGTATAAATTAAAAAAAATGTTTATGTGACTTAGACGAAGAATCCTCCTACTAAACCACTGTAAGGATCGCACCTGCAGGGTCAGTTAATATTATCCTGGCTCGTTATATATTATGATCCATAATTATCCATGAATGAGGCTTTAGATTGATTTTACTATTGACTTTAATAATTTCTCCATTTTATTTTTTCCTTGATGGTCTACAATGTTATCATCACTACAGCCGTGGTAATTTATCTGCAGCATTTCATATTAGTTTAACTACGTCTACACACCTTTCTTTCTTACAAAAAACCGATACATCTGTCGATATATAAAGTGGGAGAATCCATTATAAAATTACCGCTTAAAATAGGGGTGTCGTTAGTACACTCACGTCGTTAGTACATGCGCTTGAATTCAAACCTTTCTTTGCATCATTTTATACAAAATGAAGACAATGTGGCAGATCTTATGTACAAGCAAGGTCTTTCAAATAATACTATTTGAAAGACCTTGGTACAAGGTAAAAATATTTCAGCGGATTTAAAATCGAAAGACAGTGTCGTCTTTCTCTAGTCACGTTGGTAAACTCTGAGCCAGTTCATGTGCAGTTTGCATTTACTTGTACATGACCCGGAAAGTAACTACATGTGCCAGTTTACATGAGCCCGCATATGGGCATATATTGGGTACTATATCCTTCATTCCGTCAGGAAGCCAACAAAAAAAGGGACACATGTTGGGTAGGTTTAATACTTCATATAGTGCGCTGTGGACTACTTTCTTACAATAGGAAACAATGGAAAGTACCCAACAAATGCCCATTTATTACGTTGTCTGCACTATCCAATTACCAGTCCGTTGGCTACGTCCAAATATTCTGATACTCGAAAGTAACAGAACCAGAAAACGATCTGCATGAATGATAACAAAACGATACTTGTACCTAAATTTGACATAAAATGTTTTCTGTAAAATTGGCGTAGCGGCATAGATTTAAGAAAGTTTTGAAGCAACAGATCATCGGAGTCGGGGAATTTATTGCCAAACGATAGCTTCTCAAAGTGGTGAGGTTACACCTCAGTTTATCCCGAGAGTTCAGAAAAGCGTAGCTTATACCCAATTCAAGTTCAGTATGAAATATCCGTGTTACTCAATAATAATTGTTGACAGGTTGTGCCGTAAAATTAATCTTGATAATTAGAGTTTGAACCCGTACAGTCAAGGTTTCTTACGATGTCACACGAAAGTTTCTCGGAATTCCAAAATAAGAAAGTGAAACACACCATTTTATTACCGAGTGATATGTGTATTTGTAATATTTACAGCCCGTCGCAAAAATCCAAAACGGTCTCTGAAGTAGCTACAATCTGCCGAGATGTTGTTTATATGGGAGAAAATATAATTTTACATGACTGTGTAGTATGCATGCGGTGATTCAGGGTCAGGGGTCATTTCTTCGTGAATGATTCAATGGTATCTCTGGCTGATAATCTAAATTGCTACCGCAAGTTCATGAATTATTATAAATCCATTATGTTTCCTGAAGTCATGATATACTTTTTTAAAAATAAAATTGAAAAGCACAGTTTTTGGGTACATATTCTCAAGCCTTGTTTGAATTGTCTTCATGCGTATGACAATATTTGTACATGTATGTACAATTCAGTGCTTTAAGATATAACGAACAGTATTAGCTGCTTAATTTTCATTAAAAGTGCAGTACGCCAGTATGCCTTTTTCACATCGTACTGTCCATGTTTCGCCAAAAATGAGAAGAAAATATCTTTCCGAAATTGATAATTTGAGTCGCAGCACACTTATGTCGTATTCGGCTTCTGACAGTTTTACCTGCCTGCCGAAATCTTTACTTGTTCAGAATTGAAAAAAAAAATCTGTGAAATCAATATTTCCAGTCTACATGTAATGCCAGCCCGACAGTGAACACGAAACTTTTCTGTTTTGAATTCTGATTTTACTTTCAAAGCCTATGGCTTCTCCTATCCTTTTATTTTCGGGAAAGAGTTGGGGTTAATGAGTCTCGGAAAAAAATTCAAATCAACAAAATTTGCACATGAAAATGAAACGACAGACATGGCAGACGGGTGATTTTATCTCGTATACAATTTGTTTATTTCATTAGCATGTACATGTATTATACATGATGAAATTATGGAAATTTGTGAATGTTCATTGACCAAACTTGATAGCATCACAGTGAGACCATGTTATCACGCTTTAACTAACTATATATTTTTACTTTACGTTTTGATGTAAAAAAACATACAATCCATGATAAAGAAAACATATACTAACGAATTTCATTACAATAAAACTACCGGAAAACGACAAACTTTGTGCATGATTAAAACCCGAATGCTTTTGACACGGACTAGAACGTTACAATGTACACGACATAGATCTAGTCGTCAGTGTGCACGCTATATTTACTCTCGCGTGCAAATTTAATTTCAGTGTCATTGGCTACACACATACATTATTATGATAATAATTAGTGTAACAGTTCTATGACGGTGCACAAGAAATTCACGGAATTTACTTCATGTATGTAATAACTTGTATATACGAGTACAAATAAAACCGTGAAAGAATAACTATCGCCTTCCGGGGAGCTGCATATGAAGGTCTCGGGAAAATTTCTGTAGACACTCATCGGTGTCACTCTTTTTGTATCCTAAGGGATGTCTGTTCACACCATGCTCGTAAGATACATGTACAGATCTATTTAAATACAAATGTATGTCCATTTTCATTCACACCGTAAGGATGGGATTGTAATAGATCTATTATCGTTTTAATGTTTGAAGTTTGATTCTAAATTTTCAAGATGTGCGATCGTAATCTATTCAGTCCCGGAAAGTACCTATATTTCCATTTCAACTTTGTTACGAATTTTGTTAAACTTAACAGCATTGAGATGTATTTATTTAATTACACAAATGCGAATACTTCTTTTAAACAATGCAACTCACACTAAAGGTCGGGTAGTACACGAGTTGTATTTATCGATCGATACCTGGCTACTGAGGTATTAGATAGTACACCCCTATTTTGAGCGGTTATTTATAATAGAATCTTCCACTTAAAGTTGTATCGGATTTTAGCTAGTGTAATACGTCTCTGTATGAAACTATACTATCGTGAAATGCTGTACAATTATTGCCACGGCTGTATGAACTTTTAAATCCGTGTCAGGAACATTAAACATAACACAAATAGCTCCATTTACTCTCTTGATATAAACAATATATGTCTTTTTCTTATGCACTTTTTCTGCAATGCTTTATCAAAATATAAACTTTACTCTTCATCAACTACATGCATATACATTGTGTTTTGAACTGTTGTGATAATTTCCCTCCTTTTTCTGACACAGTATCAGTTTCATGTCTGGAATTTTTGTCCTTCAAAAATACACAAAACAGACCTGCATGCTGATGGCATATAATTACCAATTAATTTTGTGACTCTATCTTAATTGGGTGCTGACATATTCATTTTACCACAATGTATTTATATTGTAGGAAATTACACAAAATCAGGCCTTGTGCAAAATTTGACTCTGTGAGTTAGGTGTGAAATATAGTATTTATCTTTAAATTTTCTAAAAAGGGAGAATATGAATGAATATCATGGGATAAAAAGAAAGTGAGAAGAAATGATTCAGGAGGTGGATAAATTTTCATCTGATTCCGAAATGCTCATAGATACAAAATATAAGAAACGTAAAGAAGCCCCTAGTCAGCTCAAGAGCTAAAATCGTCTGCTTGTTATTGTGATTCATTCACTCTAGTAACCTCCAGTTTAATTGACAGGTAGTTTTGGAGGTATCAAGTTACAGCTGCACACAACAAATACTCGCTGGTATACCAGCGAGAGTTGCCCCTTTAAAGAGGGTTACGGCTAAAAATGTGAATTATTGTGACACTGAGTTATTATGAATTGTTGTATGAATCAATGAAACCATCATATTATTGATAGTATTAATCTTTACAATTTTACCTTTTTTGTAAAAGAGCAAGTTATTTTTATTAGCAACGAAACTATTTTCAACCCTAATATGTTCTAATTTTGTTTTTCTTTTCTATGAGTTTATTAGAGAATTCAGTGCAGGTATTTTATATTCATGTTTTCAAAGCATCCATTGCGTTTCCTAGAATATGATGGTAATGCCTAGTGGCCGCTTTGCAAGGGTTTATTGTACCCTAAAAAATGATAAATAAAAAAATAAACAATTCAATTTAAAATCTTTTCAAGCAAGGTTAAAAAAGCTTCTTCATATATTTTTAAAGAAAAAAACAACAATGTTCCTTGATTATACTAAACACAAGTGAAGAAACATTTATAATTGCACCTGTTATCATGTACTGTAAGATAAAATAATCCAGATGTTTTATATCAAAAGATATCTGGAGTCAGGCCATAAAAATAGCCTGTCAATGAGGTACAATGCTGGGCAGCAAAACCAGGGAATTCTGTGGAAACTAGCCAGTTTTCCTTAGACTGTATTGGTTTTTACATGTTACTATGTTTATATGCATAGGAATAACAGGGTTGATGTGAAACTACTCAAATTAGTGTAAGTGCTTTAATTATTTTTAAGTTAGAGTTAATAATTATTGTTGAAGTAATATGTATTATGAAAGCTGATCTATCTTATAACTTTTGAGTAAATTTACATGAAAATGTTTTAATGACTGTTAAATCATATTTTATAACAATGTTAGCAATACACTACAATATTAAAATGTACTTCCCTTGTTCTGAAATGTCTGTCATAGTACTTAGGCAATGTTTCTTTAAAGCCCCAGGATCACATTGATTTTACTGATATAGAAAAATGAATTTACTGATACAATAATGATAATTATAGGATAATGATATAACCATGTTCTATTCACTCTGTAACAATGTTGGCATATGTCTTTCTTTCGAAGTATTTATTCATGAAAAAGAGTTGCTAGAAAGTCTCATTTTTTGCAGTATCATTAAAAAAATTATTACGCTATATTTCTAACATGTACATTAATTTAAAAAGCAAACTATAGGAGTGATTTTGGTACAAATCCAGGTCATTTCTGCTGGTAAGACATCTTTCTTTTTAGACAAGAGCTAGTTGTAATACACAGATTTACAGTTTCGAGACTGTACAACGTAGATATCCGAAGCGTATCGAGTGAACTTGAGAGTTATCTCCCTTGAATTTTCAGTGAACTGAATGTATTATGCTTATGATCTATAGAAAATGAGCAGTTTGTAAACTGTTCGTCTGACATGATTGCTCCTGATATTGTCACAATAAATACATCATTCTTAGTTTTCTAAAGATATGCAATTTGATACATTTTATTTAACTACAAACATTGAATCAGTCACTAAAGCTGGCCATATAACGGGAATTTTACATAGAAGTAACATATACAACTGTAGCTATCAGTAACCGGTAACATTTACTCGATAAAAACAATAAAAAAAGACTGGAAAAAGTGCTGTTTGAAACTGTAAAGCCTTAATTGTATTGTGATCCTGGGATTATAAGCCAGTTGGATTAATCAACTAAATGAATATAAAATAATCAGATTTATAAACATAATTAATCCATGTTGCTGATATGGGCAGATGACTCTGCAAATTCAAGAAAATGTGTTTGTCACACACAAATTATATGGGTATTTTCAGAGGCAAAGAATACTTTATTTGTCTCTTGTATTTTATTTAATATCACATAATTAAGAATAACTATACTGAACGCAAAAAGTAAGGGGTTATACTCGATTTAGCTTGTCTGTCTGTCTGTCCGCTCTTACAAATAGGTACTTGTGTGGCTAAACTGTTCATAGCAAACAGTACATAACTGTAAATTCCATTCATTCCGTAGGTTAATTGGCTCTTATGTGGCTAAAGGTTGATCTAATGTGGCTAGAATAAATACATTTGTACTTGAAATACATAACATAGCCACTAAAGAACAATTTAGTAAGACCGTCTGTCTGTCTGTCTGTCTGTAGAAAAAATATTGTGTACACTAAATCTGTAAAACCCCAGGTCAGAATTTAATGATAAATCAAAGAAGTGATAAGTACAAAACCTAGTTGTGCATGGTCCATGTTTCGGGTCTCTAGGTCAAAGGTGAAGGTCACACGGGCTCAAGATAGTTAAACCTTATAGACACTAAATCTCCAAAATCCCTGGTCAGAATTTAATGATACTATACAGAAGTGATAAGTACAATGCTTAATTGTGCATGGTCCATGTTTTGGGTCACTAGGTCAAAGGTCAAGGTCACAGGGGCTCAAATTACTAAAAATAAATCTTGTGCACTTTTAATTTTGAAAACCCCTGGTCATATGATCAAGATTTCATGAAATGCTACAGATGCGATAAGTACTATACCTGGTTTTGCATGGTCCATGTTTTAGGTCACTAGGTCAAAGGTCAAGGTCACAGGGGCATGAGATTGTAAATTTGTGTGTGCTGTAATTCTCCTTAACCCTTACTCACAATTTAATGATATTTGACAGAAGTGATAAGTATCATGCCAAGTTGTGCATAATCCATGTTCCTGGTTACTAGGTCAAGGTGGCTTGAAATAATGCAATTCTCTGCCCTCTTTTTCTCCAAATCCCCTGGTCAGAATTTAATTATACTTCACAGAAGTGATAAGTAACATGCATTATGTTGTGCAGGTCCAATAATTGAATCAAATGTTACATAAATTTTATGTACCATGTCAGTGGGTTGTTCAAGGGGGTATTCATCACCTTCAGTGATAGTTCTAATTAACTTTGCCCATCAAGATGGCTGATGATTCAGAACAGGAGTGGTAAATATTGTAGATGTTGGAACTACACCTGGAGGGTCGTGTTACGGGAACACTCGAGGCGCGTGACAGCCACATTTTGTCCATTCTCTAAGCCGAACATTTTTTATCTGACCTTCACCAAACTTGCTGAACATAATGTCTCAGCTAAGTACGATAACCAGCCAAACCCACCTTTTAGTACTTTTGGATTTTGGCCCTTGAGTTATGTAAAATTGGCCAAATTAGCCTTATCTGCTCTCTAAGTCAAACAATTTTCATAGGATCTTCATCAAAGTTGTTGAAAAGATTTGCAGGCATAATATCTAGGCCAATTTGAATAACCAGCCAATTCGCCTTAGGCACTTTTGGATTATGGCCCTTAGAATATTGAAAAATGATGAAATTAGCCTTCTCAGCTGTATAGTTATAACAGGTATATAAATAATCCTTGTCCACTCTACAGTTCTAAAAGGTTTTACAAAACCTATGACGTGCCAGATACTGAGTTATATCTCCTTGACTTTTATCACTTTTGTTTTATATGCTAGTGTGTTTTTATACCATATACTTTGGCAACTTTGTGTAGGGGCAATATTTTGGGGACAATTTCTTTGCATATGTGAAGCATTCTGTCTCTCTGACAGTGCTTGTTCTAGCTATTTATTTATTATTTAGGGATTTGCCGTAGCAATTTGTAGTAGGAATTTATACTTAACCTGAACAACATAAATTGCTACTATGAAAGACATTTTGTGGGCTGTTTTGCTTTTCTTTGTAAGGGGTTTGGCCTGCTTAAGGAATTTTGCTAGCCGGTGTCAGTTTTTCCATCCAGGGGAATTTGTCAAACAGTTGCAACAATATGTTTACAAATTTATGTCTGTACCTGTATGTATGAAAAAAGGGAGAAACATTACTTAAATGTCCATTGGGATGTGAAGTTGTACTTTGCTTTTAACATAAGTGTCTTAGTTTTTATATAGGACCAGTAACACCTGAGCTGTGGCATAGAGTCACCAAATTTTAGACGAATGATTCTTGAGATGAGATGTTGTGCCCCTGTTTTTTATTAGGGTAGTAACAGCTGAGTTATGGCCCTTATAGAGATGTTTAATATCATGACAATACGGCTATTTTGTAGTACTTAGGCTCTGCTCCATAATTAAAGGCCTTTATGTTTATGCCCATTTCGTCAAGCTGTTTCGATCCTTAATTTTGAAATTTAGTAGAGCAAAGTTATGAAAATCTGCTCTTGTTTTGTGATAAAGGTGGAAAGTGGTGACATCTGTGTTCTGTGGGCAGGGGGTATGGTATTTAGATGACCAATTGAATGAAGCAGTGTTAGATGGAAGTAGTTCCTCTGTCAGACTATCTAATGTAGACTTAAAACCATTTCATATCTTTTGTACCCCTTGAAAGTATATACAATGTATGAAGCTAATACACTTTTCTTAAATTCCTGTCCAATAGACATATTTTTTCTCACAGATATGTATGTTATTGGTGAATCTTAATAATTATTTTTGATAAATACTCCATACATATTTTGTTAATGCAAACGAGATTGCATTTAATTAACTTAATTACCTACATACTGATTGGGACAGATTTAGTCTAAGATACATGAAGGAACAATATGGTAAAAAAACCCATATGTTCACAATTCATATGTTATACTGTTCAGTGTTTGGTAACTTCAAAGATATGTCAGTATGGTGTGAGTTACCTCAAGTAGGTGTGAGATATTTTTTATCTAAATTGAGATGCAGCATATAAGTATTTATAATGATTGACAATTGAAGTATATAATAATGCAATTTGTTTGGATGGGTGAGTGAGGCTCACATGCTTAGGTAGGTGTGGCATAAGTGTTAAGGGTGGGAAATTTGTAAAATTGAGAAATCAGTTTTCAGAAATGTTCAGATAAAGTTATATGTTATTGTTATATCTAATGGAATATAATTATGCATAATATAATGATATGTAAACTGTAATTACTTGAATAACTTATATATTATAAAGATGAGATTGTTACAGATGGACATTGTAAGTAAAATCGAATGTAAACAAAAATGAATATGAAAAGAACGAATTTGTCTGTTGTCCATTTGTCTGTAATATTTTCCTTGATAACACTCTACAGGTCACAATTTTCATTTGACTTTCATTAAACTTGCTGATAAGGACCCCTGCAACCTGTAGCTGATCCAAATTGTTTTCGGGGTCAGTGGATCAAAGGTAGAGGTCACAGTGACCTCGATAACATTTCCTTGATAACACTTAACAGGTCACGATTTTCATTCAACTTTCATGAAACTTGTTCAGAGGGCTGCATGCAACCCGTAGATGATCTTTGAGGGATCATGTTCAAAGGTCAAAGTGACAGTGACCTAAACCTAAAATTCTTCCCCGCTCAATATCTTGCGATCTGTATGACTCACAGTCTTCTAACTTCATGGGATGATAATTCTTACTGAGTAGAGGATCCCTGGTTTTTTGGGGAGTAGTTGGGTCAAAGTTCAAGGTCACAGTGACCTCAACATTGAAAATCTTTTTGTTCAATATCTTGAGATGTATTTGACCCACAGTCTTCAAACTTCATAGGATGATTGGTCTTACTGAGTAGAGGATCCTTACTGTTTTTTGGGGTCAATGGGTCAAAAGTCAATGTCACAGTAACCCAAACTTTGAAAATCTTTTCCACTCATTATCTTGAGATTTACACCACCCACAGTCTTCAAACTTCATAGGATGATTTGTCTTACTGAGAAGATGATCCCTACTGTTTTTGGGGTCAGTGGGTCAAGCAAGGTTGATAACATTGCAAAAGATTTTCACAAAAGTTACTCAGAGCAGTCCAGCCAGGCCATTAGAGCGATATTAGTCCTTTAGGGCTTCTTTTTCTATTGGATCAGTAACATTAGAGCTATGGATCTTGACTCTGTCAAAATTAAGCAAACATCTTGTGATATGCACTACTTCTAGTACTAATGAACTAAGAGTCACCAGACTTCCTACTAATGGTAATTGTCCAAATTGTTGTGCACCTGGGAAGTTGTGCACCTGGGTTATAGCTTTTATATTGGACCAGTAACACCACAATTATGGCCCTCAAAATTAACACATTCTATATGGCAAGTTTGTGGCATGCACCTCTCCTTAAGTATTTGACATAAATACTTGGCAACAAACATCCTCTTGTGAACCTCTACCTAGAAAGTTCATATTATGACCCAGGTCCAAATTGACCCCAACCCAGAGTCATCATGGTTTACATATCGATATTTAAAAAAAACACTTCTTGTCTCAAACCACAAGGCGTAGAGTGAAGTTGTGAGTTGTGACAAACATGGAAAGTCCAATGGACACAATTTTAGTTTCTTGTTGCCAGGATACCAGTGAGTCCTTAGCAACTGATTTGATGTTTAATCTTTATTATATTCTTCAGGGAAATCTGCAGCATGACATCAGTGTTGAAAACAGATGGGGAAAAGAACTGCTGAATGAGATGATTTGTTAAAAGTTAGAGAGCCAATAATAGGAATGGAGGAAGGAAGTGATTCAAAGTTACTGAGAGGGGGAGAAAAGAAGACAAAACATCAAAATGACTCCACATGTCCAAATGTTTCCTTAAGAGTTGGAACAAAAGTTGTCAGAGCAAACAAGAAAGTTCTGGAAGCAGAAAGTAAATATTTTCAAGGTCTTTTCAACTTCAGACAAACATTTGAAGCTGACACAGATGAAATAGACTTAACAGAAGATGTTGACAGCATGGAAGATTTGAAGCTGATGGTAAAGTTTCTTCATTCAAGAGTTATAACCATTTCTACAAAAAATGTGAGGAAACTTGTGAAGATGTCAACATTTTTTGGTATATCGATGTTGGAACAACTCTGTGTATATTTCATAGTAGAAGATCTCAACATGGAAAATGTTTTCAGCTACTATTTCTGTGCATGTCAGTATGGTTTGTCTGATGTTGAGCGTGGTTTCAGAGGATTCGTAGAAACAAGATTTCATGATTTACTCATTTATGAAGAATCTATGACACATTTGTCATGTGCTCAACTTCTATTTACTGTACACAATAATTTGCTGCGGTACTGTTCGAAAGAGAGTATATTTGACTTCCTGTTGAAATGGCTGGAGAAAAAACAAAAACTTACACAGAAGCATGTGAATGTAGTTACTGAAGTCATTCAATATTTCAACAGTCTAGAATCATTCCACAATCCGCCATTTGAGGGCAGATTTTCACGGAATATCATCAGACTGGAAGAGATTCTTGGGAGACATTCTGATTTAAGTCCAAGCTGTGCACAGGTATTAAGGGACAATCTTGTTGAATTTCAACGGAAATTGCCATCAAGAACAAATGTAAGGAGTGCCACCAAGTTGAGTAGCCAGTCATCAAAATGTAAGAAAGAAAGTGTTCAGATAACAAATGATCCTGAAGTACTGCATACAAGAAGTTGTAGAGCCAACCAAGCAACAATCTTGCATAAAACACGCTTTCAACCTGAACGTAATGCAAAAGTAAAACTGGTTGACAATTCAAACAAGAGAGCTCTGAAGAAAGGCAACAGTTATGATCAGCTCGTGGCTGATGAAAAGCAAAGTGACAAAGTAAAATTTCATTCAGGAGAGTCAGAGATGAAGGATGAATGTGGAATACAGCTGAGGGAAAAATCCAGTAAATGTGAAGCATTGTTCACCTATTCTCTAAGAAATCGTTCAGAAGTAGATGCTATCAATTTGGAGTTTTATCCTGATGTAGAAGATAGGGTATATGATTTATGTGTGTATGATGCAGTCTCCAGGACATGGTATCACATTGCATCCTTTGATGAGGATACATATCTTGACATGGTAAATAAAAAGTCTGATATGGACGAATTTATAGATGATTTATGCCTGATGGAAGTAACTGAGGTACAGTGCAATATAACGTTTTTTGGAAATGAAATTTTGTTGCAAGACCGGAGTGATAAGTACATCCTTATGAAGTATAACATTGCAAAAGAGGATTGGAAAAGAATTGATATCTTTGGCAAGATGCCTGATTTTGTCTCAAATGAAAAATTTTATGACTTTAAGCTGGCCACTGGAAAGAATGGATTACTGTACATGATAGTATGTTATGTAGTAATACTGTGTGAAGTAGATAGTAATGGCGTCCTAGGTTTTGGACAAAACAATGTGAGATTTGATGGTTTTCTGGTTAATCCGAAGTCATTCAGCCTCAGGCATATTTTTAAGACTGATGTCCTTCCATATGCTCCATACAATTCCTTTGACCGGTTCCAGGCTTACAATTCTGTGGAAGTGGAATACAGTCCTTCATCAAATGAGTTACTAATGGGGTATTCAAGTGCTCTTGGCCTCCATCTAGCTTATGTTGTAAACCTTGATAATCTAGACAACTCAAAAATGTCTGGTTTACTCCAGCCAAAGCTTTTGTTGCATGATGTCAAAGAAGTTAACGCTAAAGCGGCATTTTCACGCACTCACATACTGAATCTTGATGATAGGTTTTTGGTCGCTGAAAGTTTGAGACTTTTTGGGACTGTGACAGTAAAGTTTGAATACATGTTTAACAGCAAGATTTTGAAACCAGTAGACAATGGACCAGAATACACAGCTGGAGAACATTGGCGGTCATTTGTAAACGTTCTGGGTTCACCTCTTTGGTATTATACACCACACCAAGGTAATTCTTTCTGGATGCTTGAAGGAAAAGGTGACCTGACTGGTTGCTATTTAAAGAGAGTAACAGTGAACACTTCAGGTGAACCATCAGTAGAATATCACACCCCACCTCCATTTAATGTACCAGGGAGTGCCTATGCTACGAAAGTGAATAAAAAATTCTTCTCAAAATTAAAACCAGTCAAACATTTCTTGAAAAACAAAATGTTTTGAAAGCGAAAGTAAAACCATGGAAACAAGGGTTTTTGCTCTGAGTAGCAAGAAAACCGGCCGACATCTTCGTACAAGTGATTACAGACTAAGAAGTCCTAAAATTAGAAACAGGGGTCTGCTTTTCAGATCATATTATGATCTAATTTAGAGCTACCATCCTGCATTAAAAATTACTTTGGGGCATGTATCTTGTGTTGAAATTTCATCTGGAGCTTTTACGTTGAGTTATATGTACATGTATATTGTTTCTTGTGTAAAAGCTTACTAGAATCAGTAACTCAAGTGTTAAAACCTTATTTTAAATAAAGTTTAAGTTCACTTTTAGTTGAGCCTGTATCTGTTGTTATAAATTTAAAGCCAGTGTCTTGTATTAAGACCTTATTCACTTACCGTGTCATTTGTTGGAATCAGAATCTAGTTGGAAACCTTTTCCATTTGTTAGCAAGGATTTTGTGTTAAAACTTAATTCGAATCAGTGTCTTAGCCTATAATACAGCACCTAAAAAAATGAAACATAACTTAATACACTATATTAGAACCCTTTGTAAGTTTTTATTTGTGCTTGAAAAAAGCACACCCTAGCAGAATGAGACAGGACAGGTGTTTAATAAAAACGTATATTATACATGTACCTGCAAGCAGTGGCAATGTTAGTACAATGTCATGTTAAACACTATATTGCAGTTAAATGAAATGTTAGGTTCATTCATAATGAGGCCAAAATTAAAATAGCTTTGTTTGCTGTCTCCCGACCAACCCGCTAAAAATGCTGCACTCGGAATATTTTTATTGGACCATGCCAGTCAAATTTAAAAAAAATAATTGTTTTCAGATTTTATTTATCATGTTGACATGGAAAATTGAGGATGAGACAAATGAGGATGATAGTTTAAAATCGTGTGTTTCAATTTTATTCTTTTATTCATCATATACAGATTTGTAATAACTTTTACATAAGAAGTATTCTGTAAGAAACTATCACATAAATTAATGTTGTTGTTTTTTTTCAATTAAAAAAAAATAAATTGCCTACTTACCTACCCAACTTCAAAAAGTAGCGTCGAGAGACAACAAACAAAGACTTTTATAAATGTGGCCTGATTCACCTGCATTTATTATGCTCCCTGATGGGTCACAAATTATGCTTGTAGGAAACATGGCTCAAAAACCTTTCAGCAGGTTAACTTGGTATTTAACACAATGAAAGTCAATGCTTAGTAAGATAGTTTCAGTCAATCTGTCTGTCTGTCCAGATGTTTCCTGACTGTGGAGCTTAACTCGAAAACTATGTTATGGATTGAGTTGATATTTCAAACAGTGGTAGAGGGCATTTGAGATTGAGTGCAGTGACTAAGAAATATAACTCAGCCTAACCCCAATTTTGAATTATCTCCCTTTATTGTTTCAAGTTTAGCATGTTTAGTATGAAAATACTTCTCTGAAACATACTTCAAACACCATGAAGCAGACTGACTTGATATTTGACAGAATGAGAGAAGATATTTAGGGGATGTGCATTGTCTAGTAACATTACCTCTGTTTTACTTCACTTTAGAATGATCTCCCTTTTTCATGTGAAATTATGCTTGTTGAAAACTATTCAGCAGGTTTACCTGATATGTTACTTTACCTAGGCATATGACTGAATTATGTCCATTTATTATTTTATTTTTACTTTTCTTCAATTACAATTTCCATGTAAAAGCATTAAAACTTGTTAAGTTTTCATTTGCATGAACAGAACTCACATGCTGTTCATTAAAAACATGCAGGTTTTGGGGAGCATCCATCAATGTTTGCCAGTTCTCATGTTTTCATATTGAGAATAGCATGTGATTGTTATTGAACATTACCATTCATATAGGATAAAGTGACAGTGACATAACAGATATTTATGTACATAAAAGTTCACACACACTGCATTAAAGGGTAGACCATACACACAAGAAATGATTTAATTATTAGCTCACCTGGCTACGCCAAGGTGAGCTTTTCTAATTGATGATTGTCCGTCGTCCGTCAACATTTTGATTCAAATGACATCTCCTCTGAAACCACTAGGCCAATGCTGATAAAACTATGCAGGAATGTTCCTTGCATAAAGCTCTACCAAAATTGTTCAAAGAATTCCTTTTCCATGCAGAACTCTGGTAGCTATGGCAACAAATAGGAAAAACTTTAAAAATCTTCTCTGAAACCACAAGGCCTTGGGAAAAACTTTAAAAATCTTCTTCTCTGAAACCACATGTCCTAGAGCTTAGATATTTGGCATGTAGCATTGTCTAGTGGATCTCTACCAAGAATGTTCAAATTATGACCCCAGGGTCAAAATTGACCCCCAGGGGTGGTCACTTAGTTTTGCATAGGCTTTATATAGGAAAAACTTTAAAAATCGTCTTCTCTGAAACCACAAGGCCAAGAGCTTAGATATTTGGCATGTAGCATTGTCTAGTGGACCTCTACCAAGAGTGTTCAAATTATGACCCCAGGGTCAAAATTTACCCCCGCAGGGGTGGTCACTTAGTTTTGCATAGGCATATATAGGAAAAACTTTAAAAATCTTCTTCTCTGAAACCACAAGGCCTAGGGCTTAGATATTTGGCATGTAGCATTGGCTAGTGGACCTCTACCAAGATTGTTCAAATTATGACCCCGGGACAAAAATTGACCCCTCCGGGTGGTCACTTAGTTTTGCATAGTCTTTATATAGGAAAAACTTTAAAATTCTTCTTCTCTGAAACCACAAGGCCTAGAGCTTAGATATTTGGCATGTAGCTTGCCTGGTAGATCTCTTCAAATTTTGTTCAAATTATGCCCCTGGGGTCAAAATTGACCTTGCCGGGAGGGGGGTCACTTGTTTTACAAAGACGTATATAGGAAAACCTATTGTATATAACATTATCTAGTGATCTTCCACCAGGCAAGTGGACTTGCACTGAAGGTTAGCTATATAGAGCCATCTTGGCCCTCTTGTTTCTTCTTGATATATATATTTAATGAATTTACACAATCCTGTTGGAACTTTCCTGTTGAGTCACTGTCACATTATTCTGAATGAACTGTACATGACTTTGTAAAGGGGTACACAGGTTTGCTTGCTGAGAATAGTAGTACTGTAAAAAATTCATTGAATTTTTTTCCAATGTTAACACACCTGGGCACGAAGTGCTAAGGTGAGATATTGTGAGCGTCTGATGTCCTTCGTCTGTCTGGCATCTGTTGTCTGTCTGTCCACACTTAAACTTGTGTATGCAATAGAGGCTGCATTTTTCACTGGATCTTCATGAAACTTGGTCAGAATGACTACCTTGATAAAATCTAGGTCTAGTTCGAATATTGGTCATCTGGGTCAAAAACTAAGTCACAGGGTCAAATCATAGAAAAACCTTGTGTATGCAATAGAGGTTGCATTTTTCATTGGATTTTCATTAAACTTGGTCAGTATGATTGCGAACATGGGTCATCTTGGGTCAAAAACTAGGGCACCAGGTCAAATCATAGGAAAACCTTGTGTATGCAATAGAGGTTGCATTTTTCATTGGATCTTCATGAAACTTGGTCAGTATGATTGCATTGATGAAATCTAGGTCGAGTTCAAACATGGGTCATCTAGGGTCAAAAACTAGGTCATGGGGTCACATATTGCCATATAGAAAAAACTTGTGTATGCTATAGAGGTTGCATTTTTCATTAGACCTTCATGTAAGTTGGTCAATATGATGGCCTTAATAAAATCTAGGTTGAGTTTGAATATAGGTCACTCTGTCAAATCATAGAAAAACCTTAGAGGAATAGAGGTTGCATTTTTCATTGGATCTTCATGAAACTTGGTCAGTATGATTGCCTTGATGAAAACTAGGTCGAATTTGAACATGGGTCATCTAGGGTCAAAAACTAGCTCATGGGGTCACATATTGTCATAAGTCCCAGGTGGGCGATATAGGGCCTCTTGTTTTTATAGAAGTTTATGTTTAAAGTGTCCATTCAATAGATTGTTTTCAAGTATACTCATGCACATGGCTTATATTAAAGAGGAAAATAAGCTTTATTAAGCACTTTTTGTAGGGACACAACAAGGTCATTTTACATCTGTTATTTCTATTTTAATCTTGACAGTTTAAGAATTAGAACAGAAGGTTAACCCTAGTTTTTGCCGTTGTGTGTATGTCTGTACTGATAACTTGTCAAGTTCACATTGCACTCACAAAAATTTATCGATTTTGGAGAATACAAAATAC
>JAFMSR010002475.1:0-23942 GCA_022818135.1 Saxidomus purpurata
TTGAATGAGTTTATGATCGATTTAAGTAAGTAAATACAGTAGTTCATGTCTATCAGCAAATAATGTTAATTATAATTGTAGAGTAATTATGCTTCCTCGGCTAGTGAATAACAAGTCAATGTTTCGAGTAACATGATAATTATTTGAAAAGAAAAATTAGGATTGAGTTTGTTTTCCTGATGCACATGTCATGGCAGATATCTAATTACAACTGGGGAGTGAATAAGTAAAGGGCCGCTTAGCTCAGTCGGTAGAGCATTCAATCTAACATATTTTAAAGCAAAGGGCTATTGGTTCGGTTCCAGTTTAGGTGTACTCTTTAAAAATAAATCTCTATAAAATCTAGCTACCAATTGTGTACATATACTGAAAATTGCACCGACCATCTTCTTTTAAAGATAGTTCTTGTTATAGTTGTCAAACCTTATAATTATAAAGCGCCCAGTCAAATACTAACTCGCTGGCTACAGGGTCAAATTAATAAGTGACTACTAACTGAAACGGTGTTTTCTTTGAAATTTTAATATAAAGAATAGCAACGATGACATTAACCAAAATCAACAACAATTCATACTCGTGAAGTTGAATACA
This sequence comes from Saxidomus purpurata, assembly GCA_022818135.1. NCBI lineage: Eukaryota > Metazoa > Mollusca > Bivalvia > Venerida > Veneridae > Saxidomus > Saxidomus purpurata. The sequence goes on from JAFMSR010002475.1 coordinate 592, forward strand.
TGTTCATACATTATCATCACTTTCCGCATATGTGTTGGGTCAGTAACAGATCAAACAATTTTTATGCTTGTTCCTCTTATCGACAACTTATATACTAATAACGAAAGTATACTGATGATACAACGTGGCTCGTCTTGATCGTGCTTTCCTGACGAATTGAAATAACATTTTGACAGGTGAAACAACTATTATTGTCATTCAGTAAGCCAGTAGAATCTACATGGACGTGAAGGAACTTATAAATCTTTTGCTTACAACTGCTGTAGGGTCTGATGTGTTTCTGGCTTAAATGTTTCATAATCTTGAACCATTTCCGAATCTATGAGGCTGTTAACAGACGCGAATGCTGAAAGATACAGAATGGAGAATATTGTACAATTTTAGCTTTTCACTTTTACAGTTAAAAATCAATGATTACTTTTAGCAGTAAACCGAAAAAGATGGCGATACCGTAAGAACGGTAGCATGCACCATTCACGTGTGTTTTCTGATCTGTGAATGTTTCGTCATCAGCTGTCCAGAAATCATCATCATCGGCCATCTGATCTTGTATATCATAATGAAATCGCGGATATCCTGAACTCATTTTGCCTGGCCCAACAGCTAAAGGCGGTTTGTTTTCACTTCTTCCTTCTGTCGCTTGCAGATCTGGGTTTCTTTTGACCAAATCTGTCACTACAAGCGATGTCACTGGTGTAACGAACCCGTATTTTAACGAAAGTTCTAACGCTTGTTTAGATGCATACTCGCCGCGTTCTGGGTTCGTCTGCCTCGTTGACGACGCTTCTTTGAGCAACTGTTTAACCATTTCGTAAACAACAAGACGAGATAATATTTCCGAATCGACCTTCTGAGCACGTACTGTAGGAACATTATCAAAGATAATGTCGTTCTCGATTCCCTTTGCTTTAATTACAGAATAGATATCTGCATCCGGATAGGTCCTTCCACCTACGACAAGCTCATTACCGCAATCATATTGTCGAAACTGTGTGCGAGTGATGTTTTCCGGTGGTATAACTTGGTTACCTGCACGAAAAGTAAATTCAAGTTCTTTGTAGTATGGATTTTCAATGTCTTTATACAGTTGGAGTAGTTCGCCATTTTCACTGCTCGATGTTCGAATGATTGTTATTGTTCCCTGGTGTTCATATGCTAGATTAGATAAGAATTCAATGTCCGCATCTTTACCAAACGCAATGGTGTAAATAGTCGACTTGCAGCACTTTTTGCTATCATAATAGTTGCTGTCACGCACATTTTTTAGGATAACATTACGGTCTATGACTCCTGATGTCGGTTCGCCGTCTGTCAGGAAAAAAACTATTTCTCCCGAACGGTCTTCTTCGTCTTCTGAGGCAAACAGATAGGTCGCTTGCAGAAGTGCATCGTTTATATTTGTAGACCTTCCTGCTTTTATTCGAGTTTCAACGTATGACTTTGCGACTTCAATATTATATGATGTAGCTTGTTGAAATTCTGCCTCCCACTTGTATGTTTTGTCATTGAAAATTATAATATTGAAGTAGTCATTGGGGCGTAACTGATTCAGTATAGTTTTTATTGTTTGTCTGACTTGTTGAATCGGTTCTCCTTGCATTGATGCACTGATATCAATGACAAAGGCAATTTGCTTCATCATTATTTTTGTCTCTTCGCACGGTGTTGAAAACATATGGACGAACTTACCGTTGTCATTTGTGAATACGATTCCACCATCCTTAAGCGGTTCTAGCTCGTATTCAACTTCAAAATGTTTTTCCTGTGCAAGGGCCAAACCATTTTGATCTACCTCGCTGGGCCTCCATAGGACCTTTCGTAAGTAATAGCCGTCTTCGTCAATCTGCTCTTCGTTTATTGCACGTTTTTCGTCGTCTAAAGGGGTCTGGTATGTTAGCTGTTTGAACTTTTGCATCTCTTTAAACTCACACGATACTTCCAGGTTTGGTACAACACGATCTGAATCCACAAAAATTTTCTGAGAGTATTTCCCGGCATTTTTTATCAAAAGTTCTTCATATTTTAAACGGAACTCTACTGTACTCTGTATGGCAACGTTAATTTTCACGTTGAAAATATCCCTGTCAATGTCGTCTGCGATATTCGTTTGTTGGGTGACGATTCCAGCTGTTGCGTTGTTTTCTTTTGCTTCGTTATATTCGTCTGCTGCCGACGATTTCTCAGCGATAAAAGCATGGATTGTCCTGTCTTTAGTAACAATTTCAAAACTTGTAATAAAAGCTTGACGGGGTATTCTCACTTCAAACGAGACTTCTTGGTCTTTAGAATCCGAATTTTGTACGAGGCTTCGCACGAGAACATTTGCATATCTTATGGAAACCTTAGAAGTAACCGAAAGCTCATTTACTGTCACTGTATCCGACTGCCTGCGGAAACGAGCAGCTCTGAAACAGTCCGAGAAATACACTGTTGCTAATGAAAAAATATAAATAAGTCTGAATGTGCCCATATTGGCTTATTGTCATACCTCTAGCAAAGTATAAAGTGGTGACATACGACAGGTATTCAGCTTAAATACGGTGCGGAAACTTTCGTGCGTCAATAAAAATCAATACTATTAGAATTATTTAGGCCCAGCCTACTGTCGTGTGCAATTTTTCCTGCTAGACAAAGATTTATTTCTATCTTTTTCTGTTTACAAACTCTAAGCAATATTATACAAATATATATACAGTCGACTCTCGTTATCTCGATTTTTTTGGGACCAAAGAAAATAAGTCGAGATAACGAAAAATCGAGATAACCGAAGTTGGATAAAATATGCTCGATAGTGGATGGGAGAGGCATAAGGAAGATTATTGTTGATAGAGAGACGTTTTCTTCTTTCTACCATGATATGAACTGTGTAATACACAGGTTGTGAAACGAAACAAGCTCGTAGGTTTAAATCAACTAAATGTTCAATTCATATGATTCATGTTGCCTTGCACCCGGTGCCGAAAGATTGGATACCCCCGGGTCGTTTTCCAAAACTCTCAGCGTTTGAAGTTCCTAATATCCTCCCGGGTTGGTTACCGGGCCCTTCTCTGGATTGCTCGACTGACGCTCGGACAAGTTCATGACTCCGCCCTCCGACATGACTCTTCCGGGTTTTTTTTATTATCGAGATGTTATCTGTCTAATGTACGTATTGAAGACACGATTTATAATTGACAGCATTTTCATTTCTTGCTGTTTATAAATGCAAATAAATTTTCTTAGTTTTGACACAAAATTCAATACAAATTACCCATTCCGCATATTACACAGCTGCCATCGCAAACAAACAATTAATTTTGGGTCGCTAACCGAATCACTGAGTGAATAGCCGCGCGTGGTGTTTTTCGCACCTCTGACAGCAGACGACAATTGAGAGAATACAATCACGTGCAACTTTTCGCACCTTGTTTGGCAGGTGATAAATGTCAAATCGAGATACCGGATGTCAAAATAGAGGAAATTTCATAGTTGGGGATCACAAATTTAGTCGAGATAACGAAAAAATCGAGATAAACAAATCGAGATATCCGTAGTTGATTTATATAGAACAAGAAGGGAAAAAATCGGGACCAAGAAAATCCAGTCGAGATATCGAAAAATCGAGATAACCGAAGTCGAGATAACGAGAGTCGACTGTACATGAAGTGATCTTATGGATGTGAATAGATAAGTGTAGATTTGATTTGCGCGTTATTTGATACATGTATATACATTTGCATGATGTATTTATCCGTATAAAAATATGAATGTGTTAACGCACAAAACCTCGTTAGTTTCAGCCTGCCTTTTGCATGTATTCATAATATGTTAGGAGTCAAAACAAATTCTCTTACAATCATCAACAAACCGTGACAGAATATGGTCAAGTCATTCTTTGGCCAATAAGACCGTACGATGGACAGGCGACAAGAAAAAAACAGCTTATCTGAGTTTGTTTACATTATGGAATCAACGTCTCTAAGGGGGGTCACTGCTGAAATTCAAACTAACAAGAATTTTTATTGACCCTGTTTTTTATGGAGACAAACATATTGCTAGTTAATTTCTGGAAAAATAATGATGGGTCAATGACTTAACTTTTTCGCAATATTAATCTTTAGTGATTCACTATCAGATAAGGTGCTAAATGCAGAATTAGCTAGAAGTTTTCGTATTGTAAATGTTTATGATGTGATGTATGTTTCAAAATGGGTATCAATTTTTAATCTCTTCTAATGTAGCATCTCATGCTTTAGGATGAAAACTTAGAGATAGTGGTATTTCTATCGTCATCTGAATAAATATTACGCTCCTTATTATTGTCCCACCCACTTTACTAAAATTCATTTTTTCAATTTTTGATAAATGAATATTTCATGATAAAGGAATAACAAGGTTATTCAGATATTTTGCCTACAGTTTGTTTAAAACCTTTGTTCAGGATGCAAAAATAAAAAATAGGGGTCAATGTGCATATAAGAAAGAAATTCAATAAAAACTGACAAAAAATATGTTTTTTGGATTTCGACGAGCTTTGATGTATGACGGCATAGGTCTGTAACAAAGAACTGTAAAAGGAACTAATTATTAATGAATTGTTATATCCTAACAATTCTTCTTGTAATACAGTTTGAATTAAGTAAATATCTTAAACGCTTTTTTAAAAATGACTATTTTTGTACCCCTACCCCCATTTTGGCATATGACAAAATTTGTCAATTTAGTTACAAAATATGAGGTCAAAATATTTTTTCTCAAAAATGTTCAATTTTTTTTACACTAAAATATTCCTATTGTGCCTAATTTACTACTACATAATTGTTTTTTCCAGTTTACTCATTATTTTTAAATTATAACAAATGTAACTTTCCGGAAGTGCAAAAATCCTAAACCTCACCAGTGAACCCCGTTAAGCAATCATTATTATATTATACAAAATCAACATTTGGCCAAATCTGACAAGAAATTCGAGTTCAATGTGAAAACCAGCTATATTTAATGTTATGGATAAAATCCTGAACAGACCAGACCAACGGAAAAGGCCGATTTTTAATTACGGAACGTCCCGGAAGTGTCCCCAGATAAAATAATATAGTTTTTTAAAAAGATGATCTGCGCAATTTTGAGATGAAAGCGATTGGTATCAGATTTAATAGTAAAACATCCTGTCAACTTTGATTTTATGCAACTAAAAGGCGCCAAATATCATAGGGTGGGAAAAGTATGCACCCTGACCTGGCCCATCGCTTACAGGGTTGTAAGAGCGAATGAGCTAACAGGCCGCTTCCACTTTGCTTCAGGCCGCACCATGACATGTGCACTTTGAAAACAAACTTAATCCTGGTTTTCTTATCGAATATGTTACTTAGAATACCGACCGTTATTCACTGGTTGAGAAAGCATAATTACTGTACACATATAATTAACATTTAATTTAGTGTGGTGGCAACAACATATAATGTTGATAGATATTAACTATTTACGTACTAAAATTATAAAACCATTCAAGAAAGACTGAACCCGCAAGATAATTTTACGGACCTTTTTCATTCGGTATTTTCAAATTAAAAGGTGCCTAACAGAGTACATTTTTCAATTAAAAATTGGTATACGTTCTACTGCGCCTAAAAAACTAGAAATGTAAGTAGAACAATATTATTAAGATGCCTACTTATTTTATTGGTTACCTCTTGAAAATATTTGTGTGTAATGAAAATCTAATACTTCTCAACATCTCGATAAAAGATTATTACTGTGTACTGATATTTTGTACCACTCGCCGTAAACACTGTTCTAAAGAAACAACTCATCCGCATTACCATAAAGAACTTATTGGAACTACAACTGAACGATATTGCTTACGATGTCTTCCAACAGAACCTACACTGAGCACGATAACATTTTAGCTGAGTTACCATGTGTTCACTAAAACCCTTTATCTTGTAAAAGTTCTGTTAAATTTTCTATACTTTCGTCTGAGCCTTGGAGCTAAAATCATAATTTGAGGAGTTTTAAATTGGGTTGTCAATGGGTACTGGTTGGGTTAATTTTAATGGCAAATAAAAACAACATACACCGGGAAATGATAGACGTGGTCTCCCAATTACCAGCTGTTGTACATCATTTAAATGACCTTTCTACCCGGAGTCAATATATCAAATAACTCCATCATTATCTACAATAACTTTGTGTAAATTACATGGCGTTGTCACCGTATTCAATATATCAAATAATTCCATCATTATCTACAATAACTTGGTGTTGTCAATGACTAAAAAAGAACACGAGGTTGCTGTAATTCCTTTTAATTGACGGGGGTCACTGCTGAAATTCAGAATTACAAGAAATTTTATCGACCCAGTTTTTGTTTATGGAGAATAACATATATTGCTCGTTAATTTCTGGAAAAATAATGATGGGTCAATGACTTAACTTTTTTGCAATATTAATCTTTGCTGATACACTATCAGATCAAGGTGCTAAATGCAGAATTAGCTAGAAGTTTTGTATTGTAAACGTTTATGTATGTAGTGTATTTTTCAGAATGGGTATCAATTTTAAATCTTTTCTAATGTAGTATCTCATACTTTAGGATGAAAAATTAGAGATAGCGGTATTTCTATCATTATCTGGAAAAAAAACGCTCCTTATTATTACCCCACCCACTTCACTAAAATTCATTTTTTCAATTTTTGATAAATGACTATTTTCATGATAAAGGAATAACAAGGTTTTTCAGATATTTTGCCTACAGTTGATTAAGGCCTTTGTTTAAGAATGCAAAAATAAAAAAATGTCAATGTGCATATAAGAAAGAAATTCGATGAAAATAGATTTCGACGAGCTTTGAGATATGATGGCATAGGTATTTTTTATATCCTAACAAAGTTTGAATTAAGTAAATATCTTAAACGGTTTTTGATAAATGAGTATTATTGTACCCCTATCCCCATTTTGGCAATATTGACAAAATGTGAGGTCAAAATATTTTTTCTCAAAAAATTTTTTGCACTAAAATATTCCTTTTGTGCCCTAGTTTACTTCTGCATAATTGTTTCCCTTTTTCAGTTAAATCATCATTTTTGAAATACAACAAATGTAAGTTTCCGGAAGTGCAAAAATCCAAAACCTCACCAGTGACCCCGCTTAAGGGATTTCGGACGTGCATCCTAAAACTGCATTTTTCAAGTTAACATGCAGGATAAAACGACCTGATCAATTCCCAAATTAAAGGATGTGTCTTAAAAGGCTTTATTGCTGTAACGTACGCATACAATTGTAAGAAGGAAGAGCTGCGATATTTAATTGTAAGCTGGAGCTGTTCTAGCACTGTTAAACCATGCAGTCTGATCGTATTAATAGTAGGGCATGCCTTTGCAACTGTTGCATTCTAGTGACCATTTTTTCACTAGCATGTGTAAATACTGACATAACGGCTATTCAAAGATAAAAACAAAAATAATATCAAACAGGGAATGCTACGTACCAAAAACGCAGCCTCCCCAAAACGAACCCCACAACACCCAGAAGTGCACACCACCAACACACACACACACACACACACGCACACACACACGACACACAATCATGTACACACACACACACACACATATATACACTACCAACACACACTAGCATACAAAGCAAACACACGAGGACAAAACGAACAATTAAAGGAACACAGTGGGGCACCGCCTTGGAACGGTCAGTGGCAAAAACACCACTGGGGAGCTTAAACCGGTTTATGGTGCGCACCCAACCTCACTCTTACCCCCACCATGTTCCAAAGTCACAGGACAGTGTAAATAAAAGTAATCCCTGCTAGGATAAGCCATGAGTAACTGCAGTAAAAGTATTTGTACAAATGTCATTGAGACAGTCCCTCAATTTTTTACGAAATACGGATTTTAGACCAGTGCGATTTGGTAGAGGGTTAGGTCTAATATGCTCACATTCGTGTTCGAAATGTAACTATGTCATGCATTGAAGGATTTTTAAATAACATGACACAAATGTATTGCACATCAAGGCAATATGTCACATGCAAGACCCGTGGCCCTAGTTCAAAGGCTACGGTCACACTAAGAGTTTAAAGGTCATGGGATCATCTATAAATGGAACCTCTGTCAGGCATGGAAGGACTTTTAAAATTACATGGCACAGTTGTAGAGCACATGAAGATGACATGTCACGCGCAAGTCCTGCGTCCTTACCTTGAAGGTCAACGTCACACTTAATGGTCAGACGTTTTAGAATCCTGTATATGTGCACATGTTCATGTCCGGATTGTTATTCTGTAATGCACTAAAGAATTTCAAGTACCGGGTCCATACTTTGAAGGTCAGTGTCAGACTGTGAGACACTACTTTAGGGTAATTTGTCACTGATGAGGGCCAGCTCTTGTTAATGAAGGTATTCTCTTCTGTTTATGATATGTTAATCACTTATACCATAATTTGCATGAGTATGGGTTTTATAATTTGGTTTAAACAATATCTTATTGAAATAAATTCGTATACAATGTACAAAATTCATGTTAAACAAGAGGGCCAAGATGTCACTGAAATCTACTTATGACAAAATTCAACTCTAAACTATACCGTAATTTCCGGACAATAGGCCGTGGCCTATACGAAAAAAAAGGATAACTTTTCGAAGATGCGGCGAAGCGGCCTATACGATCTTTTCGTTTTTTGAATAGGTAGTTTTATCGTTTTATGTGGTCTAAACGACATTTTTATATATTAATTGGAATTTGGAAAAAAACAAGTCAAAATCTACATACGAAGCTGCTTTTGAACTGAATCGGTGCAATGTGACTTTAAGTACTTTATAAGCTGTTTGAAAACAGTTCACCAATACTCAGTCTCAACCCATTTAGACTTCTTGGGTCAATTAATTACCGTATACTACCGTATTTCATAATAAATCATTGGCCGCGGCCAATAGAAGGTTTTAGGAATATATATATTATTAAATAAAACAAAATCTAGTTTATACGCAGTGTCTGTGTTGTCGTGTCTATGCCATTGATGCTTATTTAAGTTTTCATTAAAAAGTCCGATATGAAAATATGAATTTTAACTGAATCGGCCAAAACGAATGTAACTTGACAATGTCCGCTTTCCCTAAAAAATGCTATTCCAGACGAAAGTGTCCCTTTTCTTTTCTTTCTTTTTTTTTAGAATTAGCGCCGATATTCATTATTTTCACATAGTGCTTAGTCTATTTTGTTGCTGTACATAGATGGAAAATTTGCTACAGTAAAGTTCTCCGCATTAAGATGATCTTCCAATTGTACATAATACCTTGTTAGAATATTTCAGACTCCCAATTTTTGCCACAATTTTTTATATATATATAAAAATATGATTTTGATTTGTAAACTATATACTTTGTTTAGAATTTTGATCAATGCTTTATTCGGGTATTTTCCCTATTACATATCTCTAATTTCAGTAAAAAAAAATCATAGAAATCATGGAATTACGGACACTTCGGACCACGGACATTTCGGACCAGACACTTCGGACCAGATTTAAAGACACTTCGGACCATATTTGTAGACACTTCGGACCAGATTTGTAGACACTTCGGACCAGATTTGTAATCATTATTACTCGGGGTATAACATGTTAAAATTCATTAAATACTTTGTGTATGTCGGTGTTTTGATAGCAAACTGTTTATGTTTTTGTTTATGTCGTAAATTGCGGCTGTAATTTGCCAACATTGTAACAAGTTGTTGTTTTAACAATTGACACGTTCGGTCACTGTTTCGCACCTTTTTAAACGAGCGTTGTGTAGTGTCAAATTGACAAAGTAATTATGAAAAGATTATGTAAAATGGTGATATTACCGTACAAACTGACCATCATAATTTTAAATAAAACAGTAAATTAAATTATTGATTTATACTTCTAGAATGATAAATATTGACATAGTTATAACCCCAAAATAACAGTACCATAAACATCTGTAAAACAATCAAATCGAATATGTCTATAAAATGAACAGCCTATCACAAAATGAGTCTCACTTTCAATTAACTGACTACTACAAAATATACATATTCTGTTCTCTAAAATTTCACCACTATATCGACGAGTTTTTTAGTAGAAAACAAAAATGCACTATGATAATAAAAATTGCAATAGTTTTAACCAAGAAATAGCAATCTTCACAAAATACTTCCACATTTGATATTATACACATTATGGAAAGAAATCGTAAATAAGTCAATGAACATGACAATTTGAATAAATAATGTTACTAGACCTGAAATTGCCTAAATTCATCTAAAAATTCGTAAATAGTTAATGAACATGACAATTTGACAAAAAAATGCGACTTCAACTGAACTTTTCCTAACTTTATCTTTTTATTTATTTGGCGTAAAACGGTTGCGTTTTGAACCAATCATATACCCATTATTCATAATTTGACTCATTATTATTCAATTTCCTCTAAGATCCTTCTCAATATGCACTCAAATTGCTCTCAGTACTAAAATATTAAGGGTACTCACCAGTATTAATCTTCAGCGGTAAATTCGAAATCGTTCTGGTTGATATTCGTCGGGCTTAAATTCTAATTTAGTAATTGATTTGATGTTTTGGTTTTTTTAATAAATTGTTTTTAATCAACATTGGGAGATTTATCGTCAGTGGCGGTGCCAAAATGAGAAAATTATAATTAATAATAATTAAAATCATTACGATTTTGTGGTCCGAAGTGTCACATAATATTTTGATGGTCCGAAGTGTCATATCAGAGTTTGGGACAATATATCTTCATAGTCCGAAGTGTCCGTAAAATGTGGTCCGAAGTGATGGTCCGAAGTGTCCATGGTCCGAAGTGGGTCGGCACCGAAATCATGCATGTGTCTGTGAAGCGTATTTATTTATGAATAGTGTCTAATTAAACTCTAGAAACCATGAAGAGCCCCTATAGCTATATAATACATGACAGTCCAGGGCTCACGCTGCCGTTCGCCATTGTAGCCAAATGCGAAAGAAAATAAAAAATGGCTAAAAGTTTTTCTAATTGGCGAAAGTCGTTGGCGAAAGCTTTTTTCGCATACCGAATGTGACGAAAAGTGTTCTAGTTTTTAACCTCAGACTGGTTTACAAACTTTAACCGGATACGCTGTATACTTCAAGCGAAAAATCAATACGCAGTCTGATAATCATAATTTAGGTCAAGTTGTCATGAATGTGTAAAGTGTGAAAACTGACACGAGTGATTAATACACAAGCTGTATATTGGCGCAAACAACAAGCGAATAAAGTAGTTTGGTAAGTGTAATTATGTGTAATTACCAAAGCTGTCGATCTAACATTAATTAATATCCGATAATCCCACTCAATATTTAATATAAAATGTCTCTGAAAGATCCGATAATCACAAAACCAAAATGTCTAGTAAAGGTGCAAAAAGGCCTCTTGAAGATGATTTGGGCTGTTCGCCCATGTCTAAAAAGCAAAAAACTGACGGCGATCGTGCATTCAAAGATAAATGGCTCATTGACTTTCCATGGCTGAAATATGAACACTCTAAACAGTTGATGTACTGTACACTTTGTATAAAATGTCAAAAAAAGAACAGCTTTACAACAGGCTGTGGAACTTTGAAACGTGATAATGTTGCAAAGCATGGCAAAGGAAAAGGTAATTATCGATTAATAGATATTAAAAGTATTGTACAAGTGTATTAATTATGAAAAATAGGCAAATAAATTTTTTTAATGTGGTTAATAAAATAGCAGAAGATATTTTTTAAACTTTTATCACTTGATCATGTTCTTTCATTAAACATGTATTTATATCACTTCTTGAATTTTACAGATCACAAAGAAGCCCTTGATGCCTCAAAACAGTGGAAAGCTGTAGAGACTGCCGTTGTGAAAGCAGCTAGTAAAAGTGAAGAAGCGGTGACAGCAGCCCTGAGAAATACCTACTTTGCTGCTAAGCAACACCTTCCTAGCTCCATAGTTCCAGACCTGAACAACTTGTGTATCAGACAAGTAAGTTATTCCATTTATTTTTTTTTAAATTGTACCGTTTATATTATAATTTGGAAATAGTTTGTGATTTATTTTAATATTAAATATTCACAATATGATGTAAAAACATTTATTGGTGTCTTCATACATATTGCATTATTTTTACAAATTTATATTTCTTCTTTCAGGGAGTGACACAACTGAATGACCTACGAGTTGATAGGCATACTACATATGAGCATAACACCAGCATAGAAGATTTTCAAGATAGCATCATGACGGTCATCAATGAAGACATAATGAAAGAAGTCAAACAATCACACAAGTTCAGTATAATGATAGATGAGAGTACAGACATTTCAGTGAAACAAAATCTTGTAACCTATATACGTATCTTGACAACTGACAATTTTGGTGTAGTGAAAGCTTCAACTTACTTTCTAGGAATCAATGAACTTTATAGAGCTGATGCTGAGAGCATATTCACCAAAGTTTTAGAATTATTACAACATAAAGACATAAACATAAATGGTCTGTGTGGTATTAGTACAGATGGTGCATCTGTAATGGTAGGTCACAAGTCTGGGGTTGTAAAACGACTTAAAGACACAGTCCCTGGGGTCTTGGCTACCCATTGCATTGCACATAGGTTGGCCCTTAGTTGCTGTACAGGAGCCGACACCATTCCCTACTTGGTGAAGTATCAAGAGATACTTAATTCTATTTATAAGTTCTTTAGGAACTCTCCTAAGAACACAGCCACTCTGTCAGCAATTCAAAGGGTCCTTGATGTGCAATCAAATAAAGTCAAGGAAGTGTTTCATACCCGGTGGTTGAGTTTTGAGGGGTCAGTGGATGCTATCCTTACAAATTACTCAAGTTTAGTATCTGTGTTCCTTCAGGAAACTTCTGGAAAGGCTCTGAGTCTGTATAAGCCAATAACTTCCTACAAATTTTTGTATGTGAGTCATTTCATGGCAGACTGTCTGAAACCGCTGGCAATCCTTTCTAGAAGTTACCAGAAGGAAAACATAAACTATTCTGAGGTGACACCTCTACTTTCATCCACCATTGAAACACTGGAAGAACTCAGGGACGAGTCAAATGGAGAAAATTTGAACAAATTTGTGAGGGCTGTACCAGCTGAACCTCAACTGGATACAGATGGGCTATACACATTTGAGTTTGATAACCATACAATTAGGGATGGGGGGAGTCAGAGGACTGAAGCCACCAAAGTCTGCAAACAATTTGTAAGTAATGTGGTCAAAAGTTTAAATGTGAGATTTGCAGACAACAATGATTCAGCTGTTTTGACCGCCCTCAGCAATTTCTTTAATCCACTTGTGAAAAAAGATTCTTTGGAAACAGATTTAGATACTATTGTAGATTATTTGACATCTTTTGGCTTTGAGGGTTCAAAATCAGAATTGAAAAACTTTCTTAATTACAAACAAAAAACTATTGAAGGTGACAATAAGTCCATATCTGACATACTGTCAGTGTGTAACCTGGCAATCCGAAACAAAGACTTGTACCCTGCCGCTGCAGAAGCAGCAGAGAGATTGCTTGTTGCCCCTGTGTCCACAGTTGATTGTGAACGGGGATTTAGTCAGCAGAATATAATAAAAACCAAGCTTAGAAACTCACTCACTTCCAAGTCACTGGACAGACTTATGTTCCTTGCAGTCAATGGGCCTGCTATGGAAAAGTTTGACTTTTCCAAGAGCTTCAGTGTATGGGCCATGAAGAAAAACAGAAGAATATTGAACTGAGGGAAAAATATAAGGAATTGAAGTTGAAAAATGAACAAATGTGCTATTCATAAAATACAGTGCTTACATTTATTTTATGACAATTGTTTCTATGTTTCAGTTTATATGTGGTTTACTGTGCATGTCCTTTGAATAAAATGTGAATATACCATTTCTTGTTGTTCCTTTATGTTTGTTGTGGATGGCTACATGGTTGGCTACATTGCTAAAAATTTGGCTACAATGCTATAAATTTGGCTACAATTTTTTCCATTTGGCTAAAGTGATGGCTACAAATATTTTTTCGCCAGTGTGAGCCCTGATGACACTGTGCTATATATGTTTTCACAACGCCAAGATACACAAATGACACGTTGCCATAGAGATCCAGTAAGGTGTATTGTCCCCTAGGGCATAAAGCACGATATGACTTGGATTTAATTAATCCATGTAACATCCTGTTTACAGTATAGACTAATTGGTCACACGTTTTAGATGACCACTTTGAATGAATTGCATACCGTGGCATATTTGGCACACATCAACCTTTGATTGAATCTAGACTACATGATCAATTTATTCATCATAATATTTTATGACCAAGTGTAATGATACCCTTGATATACTGAGGACGCAGATAAGACAGAATATTTTTTTAATTTCAGATAACTTAGTTTCTTTTTATTTTAGAGGCGACAACAAATGTATGAAACAACGGAAATTTTAATTCGATATTTTGAAGTCTTTGTTTTCTGAAAGTTTGAGGTTTCCCACAAATCTGCATTTACTTTGTTAATCTAACAACATGCCATCAAGCATATTTAAAATTTGAAATAATGAGTAATCGCAGCCTACCACTGAAGTATACGCTTCTGTAGTGTTTTCTTCCGATATCAAAACAGGGATATCTTTTTCTGTCATTTAATATGCATTATATAACCAAACAATAAAATCATGGGAGTCTTCCTGGGGTCTTGGCCAGTTCACTAGGGAAGAAATTCCACGATCTGCCGGGACTATAAACATTTTTTTTTTTGAAAATACACAAAAGTACTTTTAAAGTAGAATTATGGTCTTGTATAATGTTAAGTGTGCTTGTTTTTTTTTAAATTACTACAGAGAGAAAAGGGTAAGATAGAAACAGAATAATTAGTGAAGGAAAGAAGAGAAATGAAAGGTGGAAGACGGGAAATCTAACAAAGCCTGATCAAAGTTAGGTCTTTGATTATAGCAACAACTAACAAATATATATTATATAGGAAATTATATATTCACTTCCACTTCAAAACTTAAAAGAAACTTAATAATATTTAGTTTATCTTGACGATAAATAATGTCTATAGTGTATCAATACACGGGATCTCAATTCAGTTGACAGCCACGCTATTTTTAGTAACGGAAAATCCCGGATGTGACGGCACACTAAATCCTCCTATATGCCAGAGCGGCCTATACATTCATTTTCGTTTCTAAAATCGTAAAAATATAGGGGTGCGGCCAATACACAGAACCAGCTTATTGTCCGGAAATTACGGTATATCATAAACCCAAACATTTAATTTGACCTTGACAAGAAAAACATTCTGACCAATTTACATGATGATTGGCTATAAAATTTAACTTCTAATTTCTAAGTTCTAAAGTATGAGAAAGGTTTCATTGGAATTGACCTGGTGACCAAGTTTTTAATCCCAGGTGATCCACACAAACACTCTGACTAAACTTCATGACGATTTGGTATTAAATGTGGCCTCCAGACTGTTAACAAGGTTCTTATTTGACTTCTTCTAGTGACCTAGTTTTCGACCCAAAGTTACTCGATCAGTTTCAATCTTTACCACAAAATCATTTGGATATACATTTTCATCTATTTTCGTGAATACTAGATATTAAATGTGACATTTAAGAGTGTTAATAAGTGACTGTGTGACCTAGTTTTTGACCCCATATGACCATGATTCAAACTCCACCTTGACTTATTTCATCAATGCAGTCATTTTGATCAAATTAATTTCCTGAAGCTCCACTGAAAACTGCAGACTCCTTTACATGCACAATGTTTTCTAGGATTTGACCGGGTGGCCTAGTTTTTGACCTCAGATGACCTATATTCAAACTCGACCTAGACTTCATCAAGACAATTATTCTGACCCAATACACAACGTTTTTGTATGATTGACCTAGTTTGTTTACCTCAGATGACTGATATTCAAAACGGACCTAGATTTCATCAAGTTAAGAACTCTGACAAAGTTTCATGGAGATCAAATGAAAAATGCAACCTCTATTGCATGCGTAAGGTTTTTCTATGATTTGACCTCATGGCCTAGTTTTTGACCTCATATGACCCATATTCAAACACGACCTATATGTCATCAAGGCAGTCATTTTGACCTGGTTTCATGAAGATCTAGTGAAAATGCAGCTTCTATTGCATACACAAGGTTAAATGTGGACAGACAGACAACAGACACAGGGCAATCACAAAAGCTCACCTTTAGCTTTTTGTGCTCAGGTGAGCTAAAAACAGCAATTATTGAGTAGAAAGCTCTAAGCTTATTTAAAAGCTCGCCCCTGAAGTGTTCTTAATTTCAGCAATACAAAAAGATAATCTAAGATTTTGCTGTTAAACTTTACCTATTGAGTTTTGGCAAAAACACTGCCCAGTATTGCTGCCATCATCCAAGTTAGCTTAGAACCTTTTCTTGAAAAATCAATAAATTTAAATTCTTTTACTTCAATTTATTTCTCATTCATTCATTACATTTATTCAAAACTGTTTCAGATAGTTCATAAAAGTACTTGAACATTCTTCAGAAAATTATCACGAAAAATAGAAATTATTTTAATTAAATTTCTTCCACTGAGATATACTGGCAACTTTTGATAAAATGGAGAATTAACTTTCAGAGATTAATCTCACAAATGAATGCAATCAAAGGACTGAAAGTTCTGGAGGATCGATTGTCTCTGAACAACACAGTCTGCACACATACATGTGTAAATATCAGGACAACACAGATTGTACACATCACATGTGTAAATATCAGGACACCCTTGCACGAGTAAAGTTATAAACTGGAGACACAACTGTCCTTTTGACCTTTAACCATTTGTGTAAACTTTACTTTTAAGATAGGAACCCATGTACTTACATTTTGCATTCAGTGACTATGTTCAACCCCTATGAAGTATTAAGCTGTGAATGGTAACTGAGAAATGGATTTTGACAAAACTGAACTGAAAATTCATAGTTTGAACAACTTTTAATGCCATTCAAAAGTTATGGGATATGCCCACAGGGTTGATTGTATTGTGCCAATACATTGATTCGGGTTTAACGTCGCACTCAACAGCTAAGGTCATATTGCAACGTCCAGCTTTCATGGAGGAGGAAGACCCTGGGTGCCAATTCTGGCATTATTATATCTGGCACCTGGGTAGAACCTAGATAGCTCCCAGACATAAAAGAATTCGACCCAAGTAGGGCACGAACCTACAGCGATGAGGGACAAGTAAACATCAGTCAATGACCTCAACCACTCGGCAACAGATGCCATTGTTTGATGCCAAGCAATTGTCTGAAGTTTCAAGGCTTTAATGGTTACTGAGAAAGTGAATTTTAAGAAAGCTTAACCAGATTCAAGACGACAGTGCCGACTGACGTCAAGAAGGTTATGACAACGGCTCTTCTGTTTTTAAAAGAAAAGCTAAAAATTGATAAATCAATCATTTGTTATAAATTGATTCAGTATATACCTATTGTAGAACAAGTACTTGCAGCTTACATTAACTATCCCCGTGAGTGGTTCCAAAATACTGCGAGTTGCAATATACCGGGTCTCTTGCGCACACCTAGTCATTACCAGCCTTTCTACCATACTGTCAAAGTTTAAATTTTCATAACTTGTATAAAACAACAACTGAATGTTTTAATAGCAGGCTATTATCTTTCATATTTAACATATACTAGACTCTAGCAGTATTTCGTAACAAGTAATAATGATGATGATTATGATGATTATGATGATTATTATGTTCCTATATAATAAATGTATGCATGAATGTACGCACCAAAATTTAGTGTAGCAAAAGAATCGTGGTAAAGTTTAGTTTAAACAATATTTATTCTCGAAAATACATAGTATATATACATACATAGTACAAAGGTGTAACAATATAACTGGAGTCTGAAAATAAGCTTTCAAAGAAAACTTATATTAATTCATTTTCCTACTTTGGTAAAGTTTGAAAGTTTTAGTTACAATTTATATTGAGTTAATATTTGTTCTTCTATGTGATCTACAGTTATTCGTACCCAGGACGAACGAGTTCGCCGAAATGCGGACTTTTCCATGACCACGCATACAAAAATGACAGCACAATCACAACGTGTTTAAAGCATAAAAATATGTTGTCATATTTCAAAAAGAACTCTACAAGTGCCTCTGTAGAGTTAATTTGCTGATAAGTTTCAGTTTTATACCTTAACGCATGAAGGCGTATTTTAGACTAGTTTTTCGGAAAATCTTTAGAAACACTAAATGACAACTAGTCAGGCCGAGCACTTTTGATGATAGAGGCGTTGGCAAGTTACAAAAATCGTTGTTTTTATGTTGAATTCCGAGTTTTGTAATTTAAAATTCAAGAGTGCCTGGTGGTTCGATAACGTATTACGATGTTCCGATAGTTTATGATCACAAACACATCGGAGATAAGACACATTATTCGGCCTGACTAGGTGTCTTTTAGTGTCTCCGGTCTGACTTAGGAAACTGTTCTGATCAAAACCGCGTAGGAAACTAGTTCTATACAGAACAGATACCTCGTTGATTTTTAGTAATTTTTAATGTTTTACATTTATTCATCAATATATCATAATGAAAACAGAATACAAGGTAATGCATTACAATTCTTTTTATTTCATTGAATATACAGAACTACTTTTCGGTCGTATTCGACAAAAAATTGTGTTAAGAGTTCGGCCGCAAGGGTCTGAAATACTCTGTTAACTTTGGATACGATTGAATAAATCCAATCGATCCAAAAACTGAGTGACATTCAGACAGTATACAGAAACTGTCACTAAAAATAGCCAGTCTGCTATGTATAATGCTTACATAATGCTATAAATAGCAAAAGGGTTTTCCACAAAATAAAAATACTTACAATATTTATTCTTAGATTGGAGCCATGCCAAAACACTTGGCCTAATAATATTCCGTAAGTTCAGAAATATTTTTGAGACTGGTCAAGGTGCTAACTCCACCATTCAGAACTTACGGAATAGAACATTACTCAGATAGAAAACATAAGGTATTTTGATATGGTTTCAGAGAAGAAGATTTTCATAGGTTTTCCTATATAAGCCTATGTAAAACCAAGTGACCCCTCTGGCAGGGTCAATTTTGACCTGAAGATCATATTTTGAACAATCTTGATAGAGGTCCATCAGGCAATGACACATGCCAAATATCTAAGCTCTGGGCCTTCCTGTTTTTGAGAAGATTTTAAAGCTTTTCCTTTCTGTTGCCATGGCAACTAGAGTTCTGCATGTAATTCAATTATTTGAACAACTTTAATAGAAATTCATGCAAAAGAACATCCCTGCCAAGTTTGATCAACATTGGTCTAGTGGTTTCAGAGGAGATGTTGTTTGAAGGAAAATGTGGACGGAAAATGTACAACGACGGTGAGTGATCGTTATAGATCACTATGGAACTTTGTGCCAGGTGAGCTAAAAGATGATAGCAAATAGGACAAAACAGCTATTTAAGGATGTATGTCTATACTTTGTTACTAACTTTTTGATTTGGATGTGAAATAACATATATAACAAGAGCCATGTTAGACATGGCCATCCCCTCCCACCGATTGCCCTTTCTACAACGAAGAAATTTGAGGTAAGAGGAATGGATATGGTATAGGTTCTTATTTAATAAAATATTTGTAATTATAACAAATTGAGGGTTATTCATCTGCACTTTCTCTGTGTTAATGTTGCACTTCTACTCTAACAATCTGAAACTGTATGCTTTGCACAAACATTTATGCAAAACATCAATAAAGGGAAATAACTCAAAACCAGGGTAAGTTTGAGTTATGGTTCTCGGACACTGCACTGCATCTTAATGTCCTCTATGACTGTATGCAATTTGAATCAGTTCAGTTCAGTACTTAAGGAGTTATAGACCTGACCAGAAAAAGTAATAAAAGGAAGACTTAAAAAATAGAACAAGCTAGTTAAGGTCCTTGTAATAAAATTTTCGGTAAACTGATTATTATATTTTTTCTTTCTGTGTTCTACGTTCAAGTGTACACTTGGAGGCACTTATAACTGTGCAGTTACACAAATACCCATATCTCAGTATCTATTGAGAAGATGTTGTTGAAATTTGCAACAAATATAGTTAAGAAGTGAGTGATACTATTTTATTATATTTCATTGCATAATAATCAAAATTTAGAAAACAACAGTACTGAAGTCAGTGTTACGTTAAGAGTGCAAATTCACAAAGTCTGCTCCAGCTCTAATTGCACTGTTTTAAAAATGGCTAATAATGTGTATGCTCTCCCTGTAAATTTGTGATGATATTAATTTTGGGTGACACTCGATTGACTAACATTATAAAATCCGTTTAATTATCAATATGTAAGTTAACACATTCAAATTGAAACTTAACTGTGACTGCGGGACTCCAGCGTTGATAAGCCCGACGGCCATTCCCCTTTGTAGAATAGACATCCGTTCCATTTTGTGTTTTTTTTGGTTATATGGGTCGAAAAGTAATTAACATGACAATGTGCAATTTTATTTCTCGTCGTTGCACCATTTTCTCGTGCAATTTGCTGAATTGTAATTTTCAAAGCTCAATGAACAATATTCACTGAGCCGTGAAATTTAAATAGCGGATTACATCATATATGTACTTGATAGAAAATACAGAAAATTTTGTTCAAAAATAAAAATAAAGTAAAAAGTTATAGGGGATTGAAAACTGCACAGTTATAAGTGCCTCCAAGTGTATTCAATGTCTATATGATTTCAATTTGATGTAATGTTTAAGTCCTCTTGTCATTTTTATTTAATGTGATTTACTCTTTGCTTCATATGAAAAGCTTGTATCTCTTTTCTGTTCATTTTGTAAAATGTTTTTGTTCACGTACTTGATTCTGTAAATATTGAATGTGAAAATGTTGAGGCCCATATAGTAGATTGCTTTGGCAAATATGCAGCCTCGTTAAATAAAGACTTTATTATTATTATTATTATTCAACGAAGACACCATAGCATGTTTAAAATTTCTGTTTAAGAACACATTACTTTACAAAAGTCATTCCATTAAGATGGAGTGAGTTTACAAAGGACAAACTTATCAGTAATTAATTCCATTTTTATTGAAATACACTTTTGTTACATACAACATACATCTTGTATATGCAATACTGAAGTATAATGCTCCCGTAAAAATGAAAGCCAGCAAGTGACCATGACTTTATACACGTACATTCTAATGATCATGGTACATAAATACCAATACATTTCATAAATACATGTATAGAGGTAGAAATCCCTATGTAGTCTCTATGGGTATAGCTACCCCTTCCAAATACACTATAAATTAAAATTTTATGGGGTTAGCGCATGAATGTTGTATCTTATATACAATAAAGAAGGAGATACAACATTCATGCGTTAACCCCACATATTGTATCTCATGAAGTGCAATTATCAAGACATATAAACAATAGCTGTTTGTAAGACAGTGCTATCAACTATTCTCAGTGCTTGCAAATAAAACAAAACTTTGGCAGTAAAAGGCAAACAAAATATTTGTGTATTTTCAAAGTGTAAACAAGGGCCATAAGTATCAAGTTATTAAGTCAAGAGTTATCTAACTAAAGGAGGGGATGGGGGGTCGGTGGTCAAGATACAAACAAGCATTCCAAGTTTCATAGCAATATCTCAAAGGGTTAAGTCAGTAAGTGCATTTTATCCTGATGTATTTTTTGTTAGTTGAAAAAAAGTAATTCTGACAAAACCTTTCACAGAGATGTACACTTATTTGTTAATAGAGGTAATGATGGTTAATAAGTATTGTCAGTTTCAAAGCAATATCTGTACTGGTTTTGACAAAAAATAGGATGGTACAGAAAATGTAACAAGGTGTGATGCTGATGCTGACATGAGTAGGATAGCTCCCCTATTCTTCAAATAGTCAAGCTAAAAAACCAGAAGGAATGTCATAACACCGGCAGTGTAGAAAATGTTATAGATATCTGTGATAAGCCAGAATCTGATTGGTAAAAGGACTTTTTATGTCCTACTATTTGACTTGGCTTGGTAAAATCTACATTTCACATATGGCTTTAAACACTGATGAGGTGCAGCTCAAAAGATGCAAAAACAGGAAATGTACGTACACATGTATATTAATTCTCCGCCCCCCCCAAGAGATCATCTATAGTGATATTTTTGGAATATAGCTTCTGAAGATGTACAGTTACCCTACTATAAATAAGATAGATACACTGATTGACAAATCATTCATCTGCATAGGAACAACTACTTATAGCTTAACATTCACATGTAAAAGTGGTAAAAAGAAAAACATTTTAAAACATTTAACCTCAGAAAGTAAGAAACGCCTATATTCCCAAAGCATGATTTTCTTTTAGTGTTTCAGCTTATTCGAAACATTTAAAACCAAGCTAAACCCTACTTACAGTAAATGATTCTGCCTTGCAACCAGTGACACCACAATCAGTCTGCACATCCATGCAGTCTTTTTGAACAAATAATCATGGTTCTTTTCAAACTAAACATATTAGAAATTTAGCAAGAAAGGATAAATTAAGCCCATTCACCACCAGCACAACCAAGGAAGACCATCATCTGAAGTCTTCAATATAACCTTCAAGACGAACACTTACATTAATAAGATTGAAGATCTGCAGACAACTATATCTGGATAGTGAAATGGGGTTGGAATATCTTCCTTCTCATAAGCACTTTGATAGTGTAACCATCACTTGGTTATTGCAGAAAACTGCCTCAACTGGCAACATCCCTTGGTCCCTGTAGCATGAAATGTAAAACGGTAAACCTGGTTAAACCAGCAACCTGGTTTAGCCTGCAAGATCAAGTGTTCCAACCCAGTGCCAGCTAAGACTGGTTATACCGTAGTGTTCAGTTTACTATCAAGTAGCACTCTTCTGAATGTTCAGTGATGCAAATTCTGACATTAGTGAGTTCACGTGGTCTACTTGCTCCCGTGTTGTTGTCATCTCCAGTTGCTGGCACAACGAGTCTAGCTGATCCACATCCTCCACCTGACCTGATACTCTGAGGTAAGCCGACATCATTTCAGACACCTGAATAAACAAAGTATTCTTATTACTAGTGTTGAAGATACGTGTGTGAAAACAAACATTTTTATGTTTATACTTTATCGTTATTTTCAATGGAAGAGAAAGATGTAAGATCATGGAAAGCTACTGCATTTCTAAAGTTAAGTATTATACTGTGGGTCAGAATGTCGGTGATGTCATGTCCACTCTAGATCTTAAACTATTCAACCTTGAGAAGTCTACATAAGTGCATTGCCAAATAG